>MU826547.1:0-18266 GCA_029204205.1 Desmophyllum pertusum
CGTTTGACGCCAAGATTGACCAAGGGTCCACACTGGGCTTGTCCCCAGGGCTCTTTCGGCGTTATAGGAAGATAAAAAGTTCTGGGAACGAAGGGTTGCCAAAAGGGAACTTTTCATGTTAAAGAGTTTAATTGAGAGGGATAAAAAAAACTTTGGCTCTATAGCTTTGGCCGATTCACCAAAATTTTATTACTACGAACCGCGTAGGAAACTGGACTAACGCTGTATAATCTCGTGTGACTGAAACACAACCTCGTTCCCAGGGTCTACTCCGCTTTTTCAAGATGGCGACTGGGTAGGAGTAGAACCTGGGAACGAGGTTGAATGAAACGCAATAGACACTAAATGCAGGTGGGGCGGTAACTCAGGGAGTAAAGGGGGGGGGGGGGGGGGGGGGGGGGGGGGGGGGGGGCGGGGGAAGTCTACGGGAGGCGGGGAATTAAAACCGCGGACAGTCATCTTTGTTTGGGATTCGGCTCTGCCTAAGTAAATAATTTTAAGGCGAGGGTTACACATGAATGCCATTTTTTTCCGCCACTTAACATGGGTTTAATAGGATCTCCTCCTCGTTCAAGGCAATCCAAATCTCTATGCCTCAAAACATGAATCATATGTTATGGGGTGTTTTGTAAATGTTTTAGGTTTTATTTTTTTGGTAATGTTTGGGAGGAAATAGGTTTTCTAGCAATAGGAGTTGTAAAATTTAGGGAAATAAGAAATATTGAAGATTTCATGTAATTTGAAGTTAGAACTTAGTAGATGGACAGTTGATACCCACCCACAGTTTGATACCCCAACGCACGCAAGAGCACCCAAAAAAAAAAAAAAAAAAACCCATGCGTGGTATCAAAAATCGGTTAGGTGTTCCAAAAATAAATTTTCTTTCTTCTAATGCCCTTCCTTGAAACTTCTTAAATTTCATTGAAATTCACGTGTATCCCCGCTTTAACTTAAACAAATTTAAAAAATCCATGACATTGCGCTTCCGAACATATGAGAGGCGGCGTTAACGTGTGGCCTCACTGACGTACATTGGCTGAAATTCAATTTACAATATAAATACCAATAATGTATGTAAATCTATATTGTTAGGATCACTGCATGTAAACTGTTGACCGACGTTTTTACATGTTCCTTTTCCTTCGATTCTTGTATATATATTTTTGATAAAATCGCAACTTGAAACAAGGAGATCGATATTAAAAGAATACATCTTCAAAAAGAAAAGGGTTTTGAAATTAATTAAAATCATTTACCTATTACCAATTCGATGTCCAGGAAAACGTCAAATCGGACTAACAATTTGGCACAATGTCAATTATTTAGCAATGTAATGATAATGATAGTGGATAATGGGGATAAGCGTGCCTAAGAAACGAAGGAAGCTTGTTTACGTCGTTTAGGTGCGAATCTCTGTACCGCGTAAAACTAGTTGCTTGGAAATTCGTGTAAGTAAATTTGTTGACCAAAAAGTGAAGCTTCTTACACATTTGAAATAATGTCATATCTGGTAGGATGCATATATGAAAACAGTTTGTTTGTCATAATGAACGATCGTGCTTAACCAAATTAAATTTAAAACATAACAGGATCAGATATAATTAAGTTATATCCTGAAACGCCTAGCCTGGAAATCCATCTCTATTGACTGTTTAGCTGTCCCATGTTGTCTGGTGATGTAGAATAGATGTCAAATCCCCAATGACAGACAATCTTGTAGCAGCCTAAAATTATCTGACAGAAAACGTGCGCCCTGTACCAATCTCATCTACGTCATCTGTTTGCCAAGTTGTTCAAAAAATTAATGTAAACCGAATAAGATGATTTGCCTTGAAAGGAAAGCAGCTAACTTAGTCAGCCGAACTAACTGTAACGTACCACTGAGATGAACACGGTAAATTCCCTTCCCCCCCCCCTTTTTTTTTTCCGTCGGACACAATTGCGGTTTATTTTTTTCACGATTTTTAACAACGTTCGGACGCTAAAAAGACTTCAGTGGCTGATAACATAGAAAGTCTCAACACGAGGACTCTTATTATAATGAATTCAAAGTTGCGGTTTAACTCCTTATTCTACGTCGATCTAATACCAGTTAGCATTTTAAATGCTATTCCTGAGCATAGTAACAATTTTCGGCAACTCAATGATACTGCCTAGCAATTTACAAGACTAGGACTTCTTTGAACGAACTCCAATTATTTGATAGCGTCCTCTTTGCCGTTGCAGATTTCTCCGTGGGTTTTAATCATGAATCCGTTTTGTACGCAGTAAAAGCTGGGCTGGGTATTCAGGACAGTTTGCACCCACTGGCCGTGGTAGCAGCGGTGATTACTTTACAAACACTCACAGCTACGACTTACAGCTTATGCGGTGTAAGTGTCGATAGATATCTGGCTATAGTAGCCGTGTTTCGCTATGAACGTTTATGTCACAACCGAGAGATGTGTCCGCTCAATTGCCCTTATATGGATTTGCTCGTTGTTGTATCTCTGCCTCGATTTTTTGTCACGGATTTCGACGAGCTTCCGACATTGTGGCTGGTTTCCTACATTGTAGTGTTTATTATACCGCTCACAGGAATCTCATTTTGCTATATTTGCATTTACAAAACCGCCAAAACGCAGGCGCGAAGGATAGCTTGCGAACACACTGTCAACAGACGTGAAGCGGTCAAAATGCTGAAAAACAGGAAAGCTACATGGACAGCGGCTGCTGTCATCGGAGCATGCTTTTTTCTGTGGCTTCCATCTTGTGTACTGTCTTTCGTTCAAGCGCTAACATCAAATGAATGTTTGAAAATCAGTATCGACTTGAACACGTGGTTCTGGGTGGATACACTGGCTTTTGCTAGCTCAGCGGTTAACCCATGGATCTACTTTCTGAGGTCGAGAGAATTTTAAACAGGCCTTGAAGAGGATACTTCAACACGCAGGCGCGTGTAGGCTCTGTAATTGCCATAACACAAGAGTTGATGTCTTCGCAGGAAACTGAGGACACTCAATCTCGAGAAATAGCTTGTGATAAGGGACAAGAAGATCCTATGGAAATACAGAGCTTCTCTTCTGGATTTCAGCTTAATAATTAACTCAAACTAACTCAGCACAGACCTGCCAACTCTCACGATTCCGCCGTGAGTCTCACGATTTTTTACCTTTTCTCACGATCTCACGACAAAGGGGCTGTATCTCACGGGTTTTTTCTAGAAGATATTTTGACATCAAATTTGTATTAATTTGAACTTCAGACCAAAGGTGCAACAGAAATGTAATATAAACCCTTGATGTTTGGTCAGTAGCCATGATTCCATGTTTTTTCCCCTGTAATCCTTTGCGAGCGTCTTTTCCCGTTCGAACACTGGTACTGAAAAAACGGCGAAGTTCATGATAGCGATGGCCACGTCAACGTACAACAGAGAGCACAAATAAAGTATGATAAACCGACCTCAGTGTTCTGGCTTGGGATAAAGGACAGGTGAAATGGTGAAGATGTAAACGGCGCGAAGCGCCGGCAAATTTTTGTACCTGGGAAAATAATAAGATCTCACTATTTTTTGCTACGAACTCCAGATTTTTTTTAGTCATCTCCAGATTTACCCTTCTGGGGGGTTGGCAGGTCTGTCAGCACCAGATCCCCTCCACCACCCGGTGGAAGAAAAGAGATTGAGGGACTGGACTACCAAGGGAGACTCTCATATAAAAGTCACTAACATGTGTGCTCGTCGAAAATTTTGAAATAAAAGACCCTAAATGGTACCAGAATTCCTTTGGGGGGGGGGGGGGGGGGGGCGTGCCTCAAGTTCATTTTTACCCTACACTAGCCGGCCAAGCCGCCACACATAAGCAGATTATTTAAATGTTATTATCACTTGTTGATAACTGGCTCCTTTATTTGCAGCTTACTTGAAACCGTATACTAAAGAGGTACCATAATAATCAGACGTAATAACATGCATCACATGCACAGGGTCCAGAGGAGTTCAATTCGATCGTACAAACCCTGACAAAACACGCTTTGAACGTCTTACCTTGTAAACTAAATCCTGGCTTTGTACAATCAAATCCTGAATCCAATTTTAACCGTTTTCTGCTTCCCTATTTGCCATATCCTTTCGATCGAACGGCTTGCCTTTTCGTTATAATATTCGTACGCCATGTTTTTTTACTTCGTAACCGCAAACACTGACACCGCGGCGCAAACTTCCGAGCCCACAGTAATTTGTGCTGCGGTATATATTTTGTGTAACGCAATCGTAACGCAATATAAACTTCTGTACCCTGCGAGTGCATGTGAAAATATGAAATGGAACACCTTGATTAAGTACCAAGACACTGATTTTTAACCCATGAAAGGTACGACGAACGTTCCCCTCAGTGTTACACTCTTTTCTTTTGTAAGAATCTTTTTTTATAAGAACAATGGGACTGAGATTGGCGAAATTTTAATAATATGCCAAGAATATACCCAAGGCTGAGGTTTAGTTAATAATTTTTTTTTTGGCATGTTGATAGAAAATAAAATACAATAAAATCACACACGATTTTTCATTTTAAAGTATGATAAATATGTACCATGTATAACGAAACGATAAAGACGTGTACAGCTCAGGTCGTATTATTTCTGTTATTTTACTGAAATACTATACTATGGATCACTTTGTAATCTAAGAATGTAATAAGAATATTTTCAGCCTACAATCGCCGAAAAATAAGAATATTCAGCCTGGGCATGAAAAATATCATCCTCTCTTGAAAATATCCATTCTTACAAAAAAAAGAGTGTATATAGGAGATCTAGAGCCCCCCCCCCCCCGCCCCCCCCCCCCCCCCCCCCCCCGGTCCTGGGGCTGGACTAACAATGTTTAGTTGGCCCTTCGATTTGGTATGTGAAGAGCAAGACCAACGGCTCAAAGATATTTATGCACAGCTAGCATAAATTAATTACCATTTCCCTGGTTTAATGGTCCGGCCGGAATTAAAAGCCACGTGACCTCACATGCATGTTGAACACGGGCGCCCAACCCAACGTTGTCCAGTGCAGTTGTCATCATGCAGAGCAGGGAAATTCCTCGAGCGGACCCTCACACAAACGTTTACTGAAGAAAAATAACTTCAGTACCCTATAAGATCAGACACATAGGTTTTCCGTTATTTACTGAACTCGTTGGCGAAATTGAGGCCGTATAAAGCGCCTCTTCTTGGCTAAAATGTGCTTGTCTTTAGGGTGGAGTTTGCTGATACTTGCAATTGTATGAAAACTACAGGTTTATCATTCTAACGTTTCAGGCAGTCAGTTTACAATTAATCATACAACTATAG
Source organism: Desmophyllum pertusum (assembly GCA_029204205.1). Taxonomy (NCBI): domain Eukaryota; kingdom Metazoa; phylum Cnidaria; class Anthozoa; order Scleractinia; family Caryophylliidae; genus Desmophyllum; species Desmophyllum pertusum. The sequence continues at coordinate 5,316 of MU826547.1, forward strand.
CTAGTGCTTCATCTTTGAAAATTTTTTTCTACCAAATAAAAGCACACATTGACAGAGCCCCCTTAACTAATTATGCGAATCCAACTATTAGCTGCATGGGAGCTTGTGAATTGTGCACAATATCCATTAAAAACTAACTTGGTTTAGTATTTAAAAGTTGGTAATACTTCATGGTAATATGCGAAATAATATTAACCTGATCAACAACAAGTAAATTGGAAACCTCAGAAAAAATTGGAAACCGCGCGCTATGCTTTTTCTTTTTTGACAAACTTAATTTTTTTATCAATTACTTTAAAAGTTTGATTAAACGCAGCGCATATATCCGGCATTGTGATGTCTGTTTGAATTGATAAACCAATTGAACGCTAAACGATTAAATTTTACTTCATTAAACGTTTCATTTGATTCATCCTTGCTTCAAGCTATATTTTCAACTCTTTTATGGCAAATGTTTCTTTGCTACGTAAGAAGGATGAAAGAGTAAATATGAAGAGTTAGTCATCGAGTCTAGGTACCCTCTCGACACACTAAAAATATTTCCAGCTGTATTTCGGTAAAAACAAACCGAAATTGCAAAAGGATTAAAGCGTATTGTGAATTGTACGAGTTTCTCTTTACGAGGCTTCCAGATGAGGCTTAACTCGGGTTTATTAAAAAAATATATCAACTGACGGGATATTTCTAATTTGGTATATTTGAATGCAGATAATTTACTTTTGTTTTTTAGGAAACAAAGCTAAATGAAAATATCAAGGATGTAATAAGTATTCTGTAAGACACCTGCTAAACCAATCCTGACTTTAAAACATCCGTTCAATATTCTACTGAACTGAGTTTGTGTACTTTTGAAAGGTAGTCAAAACAATTCGAAGTTTTTTTGGCATATCTCTCTTCAAATTGACAAGAAAAAAGGCAACTCATTTCATTGCTTTTTATAACGTTTTTGGCTAAGTCAATTGTCTTATAACTATCATTTCAAAGGTGCAAACAGCTAGGAGATAACTGTAATGGCAGACCAACCGCAGTGTACAGGAGAAATATCTTCAATCTCCGCTATAATCCTGGCAATATTGAATACAGTTTCAGGATTTAAGCAGCCATAAGTGGAAATCTTATGGTACTGTTAACCTTTTTCAAGAACCAGCGCTCCGACAGCCGTGTTATTATCTCGGGGCTTCCTTATCCGCCATCGATCTCTTCGTCGGCTTGGCGGTGAATCCGTTATACATCGTGTTAACTAACGTTGTCTCGTGGCAATACAGAGAAGAGCATCTACTACAGCTGGAAAGCTTTCTTGCAAGCTCCAGTGTCATGGTTATATGCACACTCTGTGTGTGTGTATGAGCATCGAGAGATACATAGCAGTCCATCTACCCGTTACGCGGTATTACAGTATTGTTACGGTCAAGCGCAGCTCCATCGCAATCGTAATCGTCTGGGTATTCGGCTTCCACTTTCAATGCCTTTTACTTTGTGATCAGCAATGAGGACTTGCCCAAAATGTGGATTACTGTCGGCATGCTTAATGGACTAGTTCCCATACCAATTATATTTTTACTGCTATGGGAAGATTTTACAAACAGCGCGTGAACAGTCGAGAAGAATCGCCGTTACAGAGAACAATATCTCGGCCCGTTTCACGAACTGACGAGGAACACGCGGTTCCCGACGCAGAAACGACTTCCACAATGGAGGCCAAAAAGAACCAAGAAAACTAGCCTGGAACAGTTGCAATTGTTGTTTTTTTAGCAGTTAGCCTCTCAATGCCGATGAGTGTTGTAAGCATTTTTGCAGATTGTAACGAGTGATTTGTGTCGTCGCAGGCATTACAATCGAGCGTGGATGTGGACCGTTACGCTGTCACTTACAAGCTCGGCAGTGGATCCATGGATCTATGCGATGAGAATTCGCGAGTTTAGAGCTTCTTTTAAACGAATCGTGTGCATTAACTGACTGTATGGAATGAAACTGAGGAAATTAAAGGGGCTCTGTCATCATATACTTTTGTAAAAACAGATGAAAGAAAAAGGAAGATTTGATCTTGCAAGCAGTTTCAACAACAACAAAACCATCATGCATGTAAATTGTAGTGTACAAATTGACACTGAACTGCCTCTTAATTAAGGCCCGCACAGACGCTGCAACAATGTGTGGTAACATTTTCACTCATTGTGCATGGCTACACGCTGCAACATTTCGCGCAACATTTGCTGATTTTTCCCAATTAAACAAGATATTGCAAAACTAACCAAGCTTAAGACTAGAACAGGTACATACGTTGAAAAACAGCTACGGTTTTGTTATTTAGTTATTAGATACACTATGAGAGATTCTACTCCTGCAATATTGCGCGTAACAATTTCAGGGGTAGACACAGGATGAGTGAAGACATATTTTAAATCATTTGTCGTCTATTTTCCCTGTGTAAATACGTACATATTCAAAACCAATGAAAATTATGTCAGTTTTGAAGTTGTAAAGTGGTCGGATAAAATCAGTTTCTGATCATACATATTCGCTCGAGGCTTTGTAAAAAAATATTGCAATGCCATAAAGTTTAATTTAAAAGAAAAAAAAAGGATTTTATTTCGCGGGCAGTTACATGTAAGTCATCTTCAGGATTAAAAAAGTTTGAAACTTTTTAGTTAAACGTTTTTATAAAGTTTTAGTCTTGTAAATACTTTTCTAAAAATAGTTTCTGCATACTCAATCAGTTTTAGGATTTTTGTTTGTTTGTATTTTGGTTACCATGGTTTTTTTCTAGCGCGCACTCTCCGCGGAATTTCATTGCCAAATCTCATTACGTTCTTATAATTACTTTCTCCTGTTTTCCTGGCATTAAGCTCTGTTAAGCTCTGGCATTTTTAGTTCTATGTCGACTCTTCTTTTGTTTAAAAAGGATATGAAGAATATCTCAGTGATTAAAAGCTGTTTTTTTTTTTAAATCAGACAAAGGCAATCTGTAGCTCTCGGCTTTACTTTCTTATTGTATTTTATCCTATAATTTGCATGCTTTCTCGATTTTCCAGTGGAGTTTTCAATCATTATATAACTAGTAACATTGCAATATTTATATTCCTACATGTAAAACGTTGTTCGAAAATAATTTCGTTTCCGGCCAACTTTTCCATGTAGGAATGTAAGTATACAGACTGAACAAGAAGCAGGTCCTCTGATGTAAACATTAAAGATGATTTATAGTCCGTACTGCGCAATCTCCGCCTGCTATGTTTGTGAGTCGCATACGAAGGACTGTAAATTCTAGCGAAAATAGAAATTGGTGTACAAACTTTACATTTTTCTTCATTATTAACACCAAGATATCCTTGCCCGGCAATAATAACGAGTAGAAGAACCTCGGCGTTATCCCAAACCGACGTTTCAGCTCATCGAGCATTCAGTAACTCAACTACACGTAATGGCGACTCAAAAACTTCATAACAACTTCATGTACGCTATCACCAAAGTGTAACGTATCAACAAATTCAAAACAAAAATGTAAATAAACCCTGAGCATGCGCAGTACGGACTGGAAAATCATCTTTAACTGTTGTGTGCAACTGCCTTTCTTGTCTCGAATTTAATGATCAAGATAATATAATTTTATAATTAGGGTCGTTTCTTGATGTTGCGATCACCAAATGACGTAAAACAAAAGATTCAAAAGACAATAAACAACACCCACACCATAACACAATAGCTAACCAACAATGGTTTCCGTAACACCAAGAAACACCCATAATTAGAGTACTTGGAATAGCCATATAGGGGCTATAGTGGAGCAGGCAGCCAATTATTAATTAAGTTCCACTTCAGTCAGGTTATTCAATCTAACGAAGATATATTTTTTTTAAGTAACCAATATCCATTTATTCGTCTGGATCGTCAAGCTCATCCGGTACTGCTCGGTAAGATGCTTCAGATTCATCGCTACCTCCTTGTTGCCACTGGCAACCGAGAAACAATAATATAATCAAGGCGAGGAAGGCAGCGAATAGTCTATATGTCACACGCATTCCTATTGACCCAATCAGTAATCCTCCAAGCATTGTTCCGCCTCCAGTACCAACACCCACAAACAGGCCATTCAGGATCCCTGTAAGGAGAAATTCGAAAAGGTTAAAGGGGCACTGTCATGATGAGAAACACTTCGAACATTCCAAAGCCAAAAGACATATTTACAATAATTTAAATAATGGTCCATATAGTTTAATTTTTTTTAAATTACTATGCCAGTATCCTGAGGATAGTGCTATCATGCGTTTCCCCATGCAGGAGCTTTTGATCTCAACTTGAAAAAGTCGAGCGAATTTTTCAAGTTCTGTCCTTGCGTCTAATTTTTGGAAAATCGCTTAAAAACTAATTACGGTTTGCTCTCCCTTCAATATTTCACTTGATATCTTCCTCTTGATGTTTTGGCGCTTTTCGTGTATGAGTACTTAAGTCATTGTTGTGCCCCTTTATGTTTAAATAAATAAATAAAATAACTTTGCTGGCTAATTTCCGCTGACACACACCAGACTCTGTCCAATTCCTCGTCAGAAATATTTTATATTGTTTCTTTGAAAAAACAAAATAAAGTGAAAATATTCCTGACAGTCAAATTCATGTTTCCAAAGAAGGGAATATATACTAAGCACTGACGCCTGGCCGGTATAAAAATCTCTAGGCCTCGTCGGTAAATGTTTGAAACGATAATCCTGAGCTAGAGGAACTCAGTTGTTCACAATTGGATCAAGTAATCTCGGATTAGCTTCAATTCCAGTAAACGTTATCAAAAATGATTTTATACGCCGCTTCATGTTATAGAAACCGGAGTTTTTAGAAGCGCCCGCTCGGCCTATAAAAAGGCTTACTCTTTTTTATTTATTTTTATTTTTTTTATTTTATTTTTTTTACACGCATAAGTGATTATCAAACAGTTTTCAACAAAATAGCGAGGCTTGTACTATATCTGATTATATATATTAAAAAAGGTGTGGTATTAATTATTACCTTGTTGCGGCAGCTCCCAGACCGATAGGGGATGCAATCGATCCAACATAAGCCACGCACGCTGTCCAGAAGACAGCGAACACTCCTCCTATGATAACGTAAAACAAAATCGCGGACCCAGGGGCTCTGAGCAAACGAGAAGCCCACAAACAACACCGAATACAGGGCAAGTCCGGCCAGCGATTGTCACTGAATAGCCCAGGTGCTCCAGAGCATAGTTTGCGATAAAGAAACACAGGGCACTGAAGACGAAATGCAACGACGCAGCCAGGCCAACCTCGAAGGAGGACGCCTTCAGATCGTCCAGAAACCAAGCGTTGAAATCGCTCTGAAATCCATCGCAGATTCCAAGAGAAATCGCTGCAAACCAGAACGCGAATTTTACGCGAGAATTAAACAGGTCCTTGATCGCGGATAACGATTCTTTAGGCGCATCACAATAAACAATTTTCACCAAGAAAATGAAGATAATTGTGGATGACCATAAATGCGGCGAAAAAGTAGAAGGCAATGGAATAATTTTTGTATATCTCGCCACAATATTGGCGCGTGTATTGATTTATAACGAGGCCAACGATCAAGTTAGTTAGGACCATTCCTATGGACCCCCATAAACGTATACGACCATACGATTTTCTCTCATCGCCGAGGAAATCCACAGTGCATCCATCTAAAAGTGGGTGAAGAATCGAACCAATCAACTCTCCAACAAGGACGAGGACAAGAAGGGTATAAAATATATCCAAGAGCTCGCCATTGTCCACTTGAATTGAATATTTTGTTTGTGTGGAGCCAGTGTGGATGCTAAAACAGTGTGTAAAGTACTGTTTATGTCGACGTTCTCTTGTGAATCTACCATACTGTCCATCTTGACAATATGGAATCCGTTGCCAACTGGTTGCAACGCAAACCTGATGGCTTGGACGAACGACAAGAATTAGCATATTCTTGATGAGCCAAGCGGCTGCACCAAGAAGAAGAATGGCTTTCCTTCGTTTGAATTTGTCGGCGAGGATGCCCCAAAATGGCGCCCCTATTGCTTGGCATAGTGGACGCCAAACCGACAAGGATCCCTGTTTGAGCGGCTGATAAACCCAACTGCTTGAAATACAAACGGTATGAAAGTCATTAAACAACCGAACGCGCCATAAGAGGCGAAGAACAAAACCGTGTAATGAAACAAATCGACCGTAACATCCAAAGATTTTGAAACGTTCGAGAAAGCTAGACTTTTCCTTTCATTTCCCCAGAACTTTTCGTTTGTAGGGTTTCTCCGCTTCAATTATGGATATAATGTCCCTTCGCTGGCTGGCGTCAGCTGAGGTTTTTCTATTTCTTCTCAACTCCAGCTGATAGACGGTGTAAATAGGAGAAAATTATTCGAAAATTATGTAAAACGAATTATAAAAGAAAATGCTAATTTACCTGTCATTTTCTGACTGAACAGCTTTGAATGACTTTTTGAATAAATGTCTATGAATTATATTCGTGGGATCCAGAGGGATTTTCAGTTGTTTTATTTTATAGTTCATTTGGAAACGTATTATAATTAATCAGGGTTAAAGATTGGGTTGAAACGCTATTAATATAGCTTAATTGTTAAATTCAGTTATTGATCCATTTAAATCAGTTCTTTACTCAGATATTCACAAGCAGTAAACGAAGTTGCTATGCATGTTCAATGTTCCATAAAACCATTGGCGAGTGAGAATAATCCTGCCTTACTATTGGTAGATTCTACTGGTGGCATGCAAGCTGATCGTTGGTCCGTTTAGCAGCGGATCGTGATCAGTATAAAACCCTGGGGGGGGGGGGGGGGGGGGGGGGTGGGGGGGGGGGGTTGTGCGGCCCGCTTCTTGAAACCCTTACCCTATTTCAGACCAAAATATGTGATTTTTGATACCTATTTCAGAATGACCCAAAAATCGATACTCTATTTCAGACTTATAAAATTAGTACACGTGTCTAATACATAACTTCAGCTATCCAGGAATGGGTTCCATTTGCGCAAACATTTGAAAAGGGCTTCAAATTCCCCGATGTTAATGAAAAAAAAACAGTTCCGTCTAAAAGCCAAAACAAATTCCAGACCAGAGTGCACAAAACATACCCTATTTCAGACCAAAATCAGTGGTCAAAATCTATACCCTATTTCAGACCAAAACGGCTCAAAAACCATACCCTTTGGCGGCCGACATACCCTAGCTTATATAAGGGAGTACCCCCCCCCCCCCCCCCCCCCCCCCCCCCCCCCCCCCCCCCCCCCCCCCCCCCCGGGTATAAACCGATAAATATGAATTTACAAAAGGGTTACATAAGAGCAGTTTTCAATTTTATTGTCGCAAAACCCGCAAAACTACAACAACACAATGAACCAATGAGAACTCGAAGAAAATACACGTGATTGGCGCCAAGCGCGGAAAGCGTGTATTTCCAAGTCGCGATTGGTAGTAGGTTGGATAAATTCTTCTCGTAAAATGGCTTATTCTGCTGCCGGCAATGCTCGTAAAAATCACTTATTCTGCCAGTAGTCTAGACTACAGGAGGTGGTTTAAAGGTGCATTTGCTCATATTATTCTCACATTTTCACGAAAATGCGTTATTCCCGAGTTATTCTGCCGGCAGAATGCTCTGTACAATATGTAGGGTTCCTGGATACCTTTATTCTGGTTCTCTTTTATTTCGTAACATGAATAAACTTTTGGCGACTTACTGTCTATCTAGTAACAACTCTTTCTCTCCTAATCGCTAATATAATATAACAGTTTCTTTACAAACTATACTGATTATAATAGAAACTGAGCTTCTTACATCAATCCTCGATGTATGTAAACCTTTACTAGTAATCACTCAGTTTTCCTAATGGTAACGTTAATGTACTTGATACCAACTCTCTCTATTGCGTCTACTTTATAAACCTCAAGAATAAGACCTTGGCTAAGCACCGGTCTAGATTTCCTGTTTGTACTCGACCGTCTTATTGAAGCCGTCGCCATGTGCAGTAACGCAGGAGCCCCCATGACCTCCTGTTAGCTTTAATAGTGAAGACAAACTTATCCGGGTAGTAGCTGAATTCTGGTTTGGGGTCGACATGAGCAATCCTTTCGTGCGATGGACAGGTTAGCTCCAGGACTTTCCCTGCGATCCACATAACAGGCCGTAAAGGAATTGTTTTGCAGAATAATCATATTTGTTCCACCGTTTCGAATCCGATGAATTAGGTTCCCATCTGACACGCCATACAGTAATGTCGACTGTCGTGATGTTGCTGTCCGATGCTGACATTATTTGGCCTACTCGTTATATTCAACCGGTCAGCGGACTTCCATCTTCCAAGACACCAGCAGAAGCCACAGCGGCACTTTTAAAACGCGCGCCGTGTTGTTTCGAATGAGCCTGGGTAGAACGTTCTCTGGGTCAGCGGTTGTGTGAACGATCGTTAATCCGCGATTTGTATGGACGCATGCGCGTCGAGCCACCGAGGAGTCATGTATACAGCTCTGTAAAGGTACATTCCTATTTGTAATAAAAAAAAGAACATAATGTTGTGTTATTATCCAAAATCAGTCAGTATTTATAAGAAACAGAAAATGTATACGTGCTTACATAGCCTGATGCAAACACGAGGGACAGTTTGCAAATCTTTGGGTGAATCAAGTTTATGTAAGAACATTGCATAAATATAAAACTAAATAGAACATTGGATTTAACCTTGAAGGGGTAGTCGCTGTACGCATGCTCTTCACTAGGTCTGTAGTCCGCTGAATGCGTGTAACTATCGGCGTCGTTCAGTTCACATAACAAGTCTTTAAACCGGAAGTTGATGCTCTTACATCGCGGGTCACTGAAACATTCGACCAAGCAGTCACCAATGTCAGCTGCACTTCTGTTTGATACCACGTGACCAGTCAGATAGTATCCTTTTACAGAGCGTACATCTTCGCTGCACTGTAGAGACGCACTTGAAGTGACAGATATGATAAGTAACCACAGGAAGCCCAACATTTCGTACGTCACAAAGTTTCCTGGAGTGAAAAATGAGACAGTTAGATCACCCTGTCTTATTAGCATACGATTATATACCATGCACCCAGCCTCGTCCCCAGGGCCATCTCCGCTTTCAAGATGGCGGGTGTGCGCGAAGAGCAGGTCACGTGTCTCCAAAAATATTGGAGATTTTGATTGTTTCAAAATGGCGGCGGGCTCGCGATTGGCTAATTTTGTGGTCACGTGACCTGCTCTGCGCCAGGGTCTACTTCGCGCCCACCCGCCATCTTGAAACCCTGAGGACGAGGTTGCCATGCACCAATTACTCTTTAGTTTTTGTTTTGACTGAGAAAATATATCAAACAGTGTTTCATCAGATTTCCAAACCCCTCGATTTTAAATATCGTCAAAAATACTCGGCTACGCGTCGTATTTCTCGGTGTTTGGAAATCGGAGGCCAACACTGTCTCTCGTGTTTCATATATTCATTCGATGGTGGTTAGGGGAACGTATACAGACTGGATCGCGAATATACAGGTGACTCTCATGGCTCCCGGCCTCTTCCTATATACATGTAAGACTAAATTAAATATCACTTTATTGTTGGATCATAAATGACGAATCTTTTTTCAAATGATTATTATACAAATTTGGTGAAATTTTTCCTTCCGCCGAAATTTAATGCCCTTTCATTTTTCCGTGAAGTCGCGAAAATTAATTATTGCGAAAACTGATGGCTCTGTCCAAATTTTCGCGAAATTAAAGTACGCGCGAAAAGTTAGTGAGATAATGGGTAACACATTTACAGGCTGATAAATGAAAGCACTTCAACATTTCACATCAGGCATATACACACTATTTTCAATTAACACGGTTTGTCCGGATAGAAATGTCTTAAAAGCCCGCAAGACAAGACCGAAAGGCCTATAGCATGACGGTATTAAAAGTAGAAAAAACTGTCTGCCACGCACGAATCTAACATGTAAAACATATTTATAACGTTTCCTTTTTGTTTTAAACCTGTAGAAGATAAAGCTACTTTTTAGCCAAACTAAATTTTAGCCAGAATCAGCTAGTGAACAAAACATGGAAAAAACAAATTATATAATTCGGGGCAACCCCTTCCACTCAAATATATGGGGGCGCCAAATGTGACAAAAAGATCATTACCCTTGTGATAAAATCGTTCCTTTTGAAATGATATATCACAAAACTCGTGATAAATACATAACTTTGCTTAATATATATTATCACAACTTGTGATATATATATAAGATCTACGTTTCACAAGCAAAATAATTTTTTTTTGTCCGTCGTGATTATATAGATCACACATTCTGTCCGTGATATACCATTACGCAAGAAGACTGGGTACGAAAGAAGTATACGCCTTAGCTATCATCACATAGGCGGACGCTGAAGACATCATCGTACACAGGCTTAGACTTTTATAGCGCCAATATACCGAGCCAGATTTCAGAAGCTCGTCGCCCAAATGTTTTGCAAATAAAAATTAATGTTATAAGAATTCATCCAGCTGGCCCGTACTGGAAAGACAGTGTGCTAGTGCTGAATATTCTCTACAGCGTTGTGTGATGCTCAGCTTCAGAACGCATCTGGAAATGACGGAAGTGCACCGTTTTGGCTATTCAAACATTATGATGATCTGCTGGATGAGGTATGGGAAATGCTTCTTCTCAGCTGTGTGTTTTCTGTAGCCTAAGAGAAGAAGAACAAATTGCCTCCCACGCTCTCCACCTCTCGGACGTGAATTGTCTCTTTGTCGGAACGAGCGCCAAAGAACGAAGGTCTCTCCTGCATTGGTTAAAATTTGAAGGACCTCCCGAATAACACTACATAGGTCGTTTTTGAGTTATTTCAGTGTAAATACTTACTTGGTCCTACGGGTACGAAGCCACGATAAAGCCGTACACTCATGACGCCGTCTACAGTATGTGTCACGAATAGCATAACTCCCACGCTCTCAGATCCGCAAACTACTCTCCACCTTCGATGAATCCGATGTAGGTCTTGTAGGGGCGTTTTTCTGGAAGGCGATATCGTGGCCTTTCCTCTCTCAACCCACTTTCTTCTCTTTCAGCGCCAAACAAAAACACAGCCTAGAGAAAGAAGCATTATTCCATAACCTCATCCACAGATCATCATAATGTTGATGCCAAACAGCACTTCGCCATCCAATGTACCCAGATCGTTCTGAAGCCTCGAGCCTTCAAACACAACGCTGGTAAGAGAATATTCAGCACTAACATTACTGTCTTCCAGACGCCGCTAGGATGAATTCTATTAACATTTATGTTATTGCAAAACCTTTGGTGCGACGAGCTTTTCGACAATCTGGCTCGGTATATTGCGCTATAAAAGGTCTCGATGCTGTCTTCAGCGTCCGCCATAGATGATAGCTAAAAATTACAAGGCATTCTACTTCTTTCGTACCCAGTCTTCTTGCGTAATGTATATCACGCGACAGAATTGTGATCTATATATAATCCACGACGGACAAAAAAAAAAATATTTTGCTTGTGAAAAACGTAAGCTTATATATATATCACAAGTTGTGATATATATATTAAGCAAAGTAATGTATTTATCACGAGTTGTGATATATATTTCAAGGAACGATTTATCACACAATGGGTAATGATCTTTTTTGTCACATTTGGCGCCCCATACACAATACAATCACGTGCGAAATAACAAACGTGTTAGGATTTCTAATTGTTCCAGCGATCATGCGCCACAGACTACCATTTGGTCTTGTCTTGTAGGCTTTACGCTTTTACCCGATTTTTATCGCGACAACGTTAATTGAAATCAGGTGTATGCCACCAAAGTCGAAATAATTCCTACAGATCTGCGTTTCTTTTATTGTTACAGTCAGTCATTACATACTACTACAGATGCTATTTGTTATCTTATAAGCCACAAACACTGAGCAGCTAGTCTAAATTGTTTTTGTTTTCTGCACCCGTACGGCCATTCAGTTATCTTATATTTTCACCTGATGGCAATTAACTGATCACAAGAATTGCAAACTGTCAAAAATTCTTATTATTCTGGTTTAGAAATATAGCATAATTGGCCATAAATTTACCAGCCTAATGACGCGAGTTTCACATCAGCCTATGCCACCCAAAAGTTCGAAATATCCAACCAGGAAACTGGCGAAAAATCAAACTAGAATACACTCGAAATGCATGTTGAATCAAACCGAATAGCGAAAAAAAGTTTATGTTAACAGCCGAGGAGAACCTTGTTGTTACAGACTGTTTATTCTGATAACCAACTTTTCACAAACAGTTGTCCGATCTTAAGCTTGAACATCTACATAGCATTTTATAATTAGAGTATAGTCTTTTCTCTTTTTTTTTTTCCTTTCTTCGCTAAGCTGCTTTCCGTTCATACCTCACGGCGTTTTACTAATTCTTGGACTTGGACACTAAGCTGTTCCTTACCGACCCTAAAAAGTGCGGTACGTGCGGGGCGACAAGCGTCATTTTAAAAGCCTGGCATTTAGAATTTGAATTTTACAAACAGCATGCAACTAACTGCCCCGCCTCAGTTGTTTAACATAACCAACGGTCATTTTTACACGCATTGCTAACATTTCCTTATCTGTGCTATCAGCACTCTGGCACGACTTTTATTAAATGATTTTTAAAAATGTTTAAATTATATAAATTGTTTCAGTTATTTCGTAACATCGAATTATGTTGGGCCGCAGATATTTACAACAGTTAGCCTTTTCTAAAAGCGTTGTTTTCCGGATGGGAAAATATCCGGTCCTTTAAGCTTTTATCCAAAAATTAGGCATTCATTCAGGAACAGTGAGTTCGATGCAAAATGGCCAAAAATAAACCACTGACTTTGCCTGAAAAACTGAGGAAAACAGCCATTCTGTCGCTTAGAACGATTTTGTATAGATATATCTTTGTTGGGCAACAGTTC
>MU826548.1:0-18208 GCA_029204205.1 Desmophyllum pertusum
TACTAATGATACAGGGACCGTTGAAACGAAAATCGCTCAAATGGCTTAAAGAAGCACCAGGGAGACAAAAAAAAAGGACACCAGGTAAGGTTTCAAAACTTTATTGAAGCTTTTCAAAGGAAACAAAGAAGATATTTTCAATTAAAAATTTCAAAATCCATACAAAACTTCTTATAGTCAAAATCCATACAAAACTCTTATAGTACGCTTTTGCGTCACCTCCGCTGGTCGCATATAAAACCGAGGCTTTGGCCATATTAAAGGCGTTCGATTAGTAAAAAAAAATGGCCTGCTGCGGGCTTTTGTTCTGGGACCATTAAAGAAAGGTGCCGTAATAACCTTTGCGGCCCGGAAGTCAAGGCGGTTTTCGGTTTCTACATTGATTTGATTTGATTTTCAGTGGCGTTCGATGAACGTATCCTGATAATAATCAACAGAAAAGAAGGACAGGCCATGTTTTGGCGCTTCAGTTGTTTTCTGTCTCTTGGTTTTCCCCCCCACACCTCAACGAATGCGAAAAGAGCCTTATAGCCCCCCCCCACAATCCGCCATTACTCCATCCCCAGAGCTTTTTTCATTTATGGTCACTTTCTTAGTTTTTAAGTCTTCTAGTTAATTTTTGCTTTTCCCCAGAAAGACATAGAGACTCTTTCCCTTTCTCCCTTTTCACATCCGTTTCCATCGATAAAATGTAAAAATTTATAAATGGCAAGACAAACATGCGTGGGTTGTCGAGACAGGAATACGTTTGTCCTTGCCCCCCAGTATTTTTTTCACAAGTACTTTGGGATATCTTTTGAACAACGCGTGGAAGCGGCCGAGGAGAAAGACCGGGACAGATGGCTATGGCTTGGTAGCCTCTCGTTTTGCTTCACGCGCGCTATGGCCCGCTCCCGGGTGAGAATTGTACCTTCATCTAAATTTTTGGTGTTTGGGAATTCGGGAAGGTCTGCTGTCGTGAGTCAATAATCAGGAAATTTGACGTCAAGTTTCTGCAAGTGTTAACCGTTATCCAAGCCACCCTGACTTTCAGACAAGGAGCTACAAATAACGCTTATTACCGTGTGGGCGGGAATAGATTTTGACCGGTTAAACTATAACCTTTTCCATTGCGTAAAAATAACCACAATCGAAGACAGGACCCCCGGGCTCTTGGCGTTTGGTCCTGGAGGATCGAGAAGCGGCCCCGTTTCGTTCTACAACACTTTGTTGTTCCCCCATGGCACCGAGCTTACGTGACTTCTCTCAAACTCCCACCACGGAGTGCGACATTTTGCACTACTCATACACCAACGCAGAGATGGACGAATAGGGCATATCCTCTTGAAAATGTGAGTTTTCATTTGTTTTGTTGCTTTTTAAAACCCTTAAAACTGTTTGTGTGGTGGTACCAAGGACGTTGATCGAAACATGGAAATTGACACGCAACCGCTTTGCGATGTGTGAATACTCCAGTGTCACAATTATTCACTGAAGTCGAAGAAGTGGAAACATCGGTGAATATTTACCGAGATTGAATAATTATTTCAGGTATCAAAAAACTCAGAAAATGTAGGTTAAATATGAAAATTAACATACTCAAGCAGTCGCTACTGATGTTTCGCTACAGATAATGCATGTAGCAGCCCATGATAACATGTAATCACAGTAACAAAGGTAAAAACACAGTAATAAAAATATACTTACCGAAATAGGTAGGACTGTTTTTTTCGGCGAGACGCGCCGTGTAAAACAGTTGCCGTTGGCGACAAATGTCTTTCAATGATACCTCAAAGGTCAGCGCACGTGATCACATTCCTATCACATTCCAAAGTAAAGGCAAGCTTCAAATAATGGCGGGCTTTTCCGTGAATAGCAAGGGAAGGGACTTTTATTCGTGGCAAAAGCAGATCCTCGAAGGTAGCCACCTCATTCTCTTCGGTCATTATGATTTCACACCTATCTTCTGGAAAAGAAATGTTATAAAACACTTTCAACTGTATCATGTTGTAACGAAAGAAGAAAGACTGATCAAAGCATTCGATGCAGCGCGCGAACTGAGCGATGAAATGTTCTCAGCGAGCGAAGGAATGTGGTCACGTGCGTTTGCCTTTTCATTTGACAGCTTCAAGCCACGTGACCCAAAACACTCCCGTTTGTCGCCAACGGCAACTGTTACGCGCATCTCCGACAAAACAGTCTACCTATTTCGGTAGTATCCAAAGTGATAAAACTTATACAGCGTACTGTGTACATGTACCGTAGTTCTGAAAATGAATCTTAGCATATATATTGATGTGCAAAAAATATTGGTACTTCATTCTGCGATAAAACTGGAGGAAAGAACTTGAAATTGGTTGTTTATACATAGGTTCTAAACTTTCAATCCGAATCACTTTCACTCACTCAAACAACTTAATCTTATTATGAATAAATATGCACCTCAGTCTGTAACCAGACAACAGGTCAGCCTCCTACCACTTGGAATTCAATTTCTGTTCAGTTTGTAATAATATTATAACATGTATGTTCTTCAGGTTACAGCATTTCCAATGACCGGTATATTAAGTGAAGTAGTGCTGGATATTGTTTGACTTTTTTTTAAGGGTCTGTCGTTATAATAATGTGCAAGCCTTTTTGCAAAATTAAAAAGATGTCTTCAGACCATGGTAAAGATCAAAATTATTGCTTAGGTAGGACAATACCAGGAAAAGAATAATTACTCCAGTACAGTGTATTTACATTTCACATGTACTGTATGTACATGTATTTGCTATGGTTTATGCTTTGCCTATTTCCTGTACGGCTTTCTCCCACACCTTCACGGTCAATTCATTTCGGTGACGTACATGTATCCGAGATGAACGGCCGGGGAATTTCACTCGGACCACGGTGACCAGAAATGGATTGACTGCAACAAAAATATAGAGGCCTACAGTACAGGCCAGAGATAAGCGAACAACGCACACGCAAAAAACACACGAGTGTTTTGCGCGTGTGCGCGTTATAAAACGCGTTTTTACAACGCGTTTTCACTTTTGTTATTCATACCATAAATTTTCTTTGTGTAACATTGTTGTGCAAAACAAAAGACGAGTCAAGCTTCCGAAATGCCGCCTCCAACAACGCCATAACCACAAGAGCGAAAAAACATTCGTCGCGAAACCCATATGTATCAAGTTTCATGCAAAGCAAACATTGGCAAGAATTCGGCTTCAAAACTTTTTGAAGCCGAATTCGACCGTGTGAACTTGTGTAAACATGACATGAATGTTGTTTATCATTACTTTTATACTTCGCAATGTATCAGACCATAGTTAACTATGGCCAGACTGAACAAGCGCCGTTGAATGTTGTTTGCTTTGCCGCCGTTGTTTGATGCCGGCATGCAAAGTGGCCCAGACTGTTTTCTGAACAAGCACCATTAAATATTGTTTGCTGCTGTTCGTCATTGAATGTTGTTCGCTTCTGTTGGCTTCGCAGTTATCCGCTAAATAGGATAAATAATTATTGCGAACTCTTTGAAACATAAACTCCGAGTCTGTTTGCTACAAGACAGTGAGAATGTTCCGAGAAGTTTGGGTCGTCACGCAACGCGCGCGAAGTTTGTTGACACCGAGTCCGCTATTTATTAAAATTCATGAACCAAATAACGACCAAAAGCCCTAAAGTTGCTATAAACAAAACACATTAGGACTTAGCAGTTCAAAGATTGAAGATTTCAGATTTGAAACTGCGAACGTACCCGGGGAAGGAACCTGTCAAAATGTTCAAGCCGTAGATCAAATTTCAACACAAATTTGCATAAAGTTATGTGTTTACTTTTGACACTTTTAGTTCAGGAATACCCTGGGCCCAGAGGTTTTCTTTCTTTTCTTTCTCAATCGAACTTGAGCCGCGAAGCGGCGGAAGCGAGTCGCGGAGCGGCGAGAAGAGAACCTCTGGGCGCAGTGGCTATGCATCTCACTTCCATGCTGGAATTTAGGGTCAAGATCTGACAATCGGGCTCTGATTGGTAGATATTTTAACGAGCCACGCAATCAATCTGATTGGTTTGCATGATTGAAACCACCGAGGGGAAAGGTGAGGATGTTTGTCGCATCACTGCGTGAGGTAAATTTGACACTCACTACCAGAGAGGATAGCTCGTACGTGATCAATTAACGTCGCTCCGTAGCACACGTACACGCAGTGCGAAAAGAAATGAGTTTGAGTCCCGAATATTGTCGCGCCTGATCCCAGCTGCATGTTAGATTCCTTTAAAAAAATAAATTAAATAAACTGTTGGAATAGTGTTGTTTATTGTCGCGACTTTCAGTGAGTGCGTTGGTCCTGATCCAATTACAGCCAGGGATTTATAGAGATGTTGATGTTTGACTCAAAAATACTCAATTGTGTGACGCGGTTTCGATCCATCATTTGCTGGCATTTGTTTTGTATATTATAAATGTTTTGCAACTCGGAGATTATCAAATACGAGAAGAGCGCGCGTATAAAAGTTTAATATCTCTTGACAGCCGCTTGACATGACCCGACCAAACCGGAAAAGGTCAACTGACAAATAACCAGTCTTCACCACCCAAGTGAAGAAAATATTCACGTGAACAATATACCTTGGTACTACCCCACTGAACAAAATAAACGGCTGATCAACACGTGATATCTTAATTGCCATTGGCCGGCTCTTTAATTACCATTTTGAAAATTTGACAGTTGGCGTCAGCATGGAAATGAGATCGTATCCACTGCCACCAGAGGTTTTCTTCTCTGCCGCGTCGCTTTCGATCGCTTTGATCAAGTTCAGAAGAAGAAAGAAGAAAGAAAACCTCTGGGACCAGGGTAGTTCAGGAATAGTTCGCTTTTGAAAACCAAAATCCTGGATGAAGAACACAAGGATTCGACGAATATACATTTCCATCCAAACTCGATAGGATTAATTTGACTTCATCGTTGTGTTTTCTGGAAAGTCCGCGAATAGTATGTAATCTGAGAGATTGTCGCGCCCCGAGTCGGCAATGTTTACAAAGTTTACCGCCTAAATTATTATGTGGAGCTCACTTCCTTTTATAAATCCTTTTCGTTTTTCACTTGGAGGAGACTTTTGAGAATTTTTGTTCGCATTAACTGTTGTCTGTAATCTGCTGCAATGAAGGTTTTATCGTGATTGTCATTTGCTCGTAGTTTATTATTGTTTTTCACCGTCGGTTTAGAAGTGCCGCTCAACAATCACGAATGTTTGATGCTGGCATGCGATAGTATAAACCCAGACTTTTCAGAAAAAGCGCCGTTGAATGTTGTTCGCGTGTTCGCTTCTGTCGCTTTCCAGTTATCCACTAAATAATGAATGCAAACTTGACCATCAAATCAACAACTCGAATGCCTTCACTCGAAAAGACGTTTGACCGATCAAATATTCAAACCAGTCGTCATTTCGATCGATGAATATTGTCAGAGAGAATTCTAAAGCTGCTAAAGGGCATTCAAAATAAACAATGAATATCATCAACTGAAAAACAATGAGCTAGCTCATACATACCAATGAGCTCTACTATCCACGCGTTTTTGATTTGCGTTAGTAAAACGTTAACGCGTTCGACGCGTTTTTGCTAACGCGTTGATTTGGTTCGCATATCTTCGGCCTGTACTGTAGGAACTAGGCAAGTTTATGCGATGGTTTACATTTTTTGGTTTAAAATTTTATACATGTAACAAGGAAAATCAAAATTGTTTTACAAAGTACGGCTTGAGACAAGGGTAATTTAACTAGTTAAAAACTTAATTTTTCTAAGCACACTAATGCTACTGTAATTGGTTTAAAAGTTTAATGTTTAAAGTTTATCTTAGAAAAATATATTGTACTGCAAAAGAAACTGCCGAAACAATATGAGGCCCAATAAACATTCATGTACAGTCAACTCTCTCTAAGGCAGACACCCTTGGGACCAGCTCTAGCTGTCCACCCTATAAAAGAGATGTCCGCCTTATAGAGAGTTTTGTTACAGAAAAATAAGAGAAACTTGATTTGATTGGTACCAGCCAATTACATTTGTATGTCTGCCTTAGTCGTTAGAGAGGTTGTCTGCCTTACAGTGGTGTCCGCTTTGAGAGAGTTGACTGTATACTGTAGTGCTCAAATAATCACAACTTATAACATTACACATAGTTTTGTACTGCAATCACAGTGAATGACTACATGTACATACATATGTATTTGGCAGGAACCTTGTTCAATATAAAATATAGTGAATGTTTTTTTTTCTTTGTGCATAGTGTTGAGGAACAAAAAGTTAGCCATCTCCTGGTGACCAGCTCTGAACTCTGGTCACCAACACACAATATTTGGCCACACTGGCATCCAGTCATCATCATGCATTAATTTTAATTTTGTATGGTTTTACTTTATCGTTAGCCGTGGATTTGCTCACAGTAGTGTGGATGCTCTCCACCCTCTCCCTGAGAGACCAGAGGAATCACTGCCCCTTTCCTATATTGAGACAGTTCGGAGTGGTAACTTCGCTAACTTCACGCCAGATACTAGTGGACGATCATCACCTACTACTGACAACACCCCAGTATAGCTAATGGCCTGTCTGAATCAAAACACATGGTCTACCAACACTGGAATACTTACTGGACGCAGCAGCGTCTACTCCTGGGGGAATGAAGATGTGAGTTTGATTATGATGTGTTGCATTACAAAGCATTCTTCATCCTTTAGGACAATAAACATGTAACCTTGGGATTTAACGTGATCTCACAGATTTGTCAGTTGTCCTTTTAAATGTTTAACATTATCCTGCTAGAGTCCAACCACATGTTACATGTTACATGTAATCATTCATGAATCATATTAGAAGTGCTTTCATGCTGTGCTGTTACTTTTTTCTGTACAGTGTTTTAGATTGTACATGTATACTGTATGTACTGTATGGCTATGTACATGACTTTGTTTTTATTTTTTCAATTTTGCTTCATATTAGCGATAAAGCAGTTACTTACCATCCTCACAAACAAAAATTCCGAAGACATTGATTATTTTGAGGTAGTTTTTCTCCTAAGATAGCAACGAAAACACGCCACTTGTCGTTCTTGAACAATTTTTAACCTCCAGGTGTTCCACACGTCTTTTGGCGATGGGCCTGGATACTAGTTTTTTTTAACACTGATTCTATTGGACGAAAAGCTTTACCATTTCAGCGAATAGCAGTAATTGATAAGAAACTGTGTTTTGATACTTGAGCGGGAAAACTCCAACGCCGTGTCTTCTTTCGCTCGTTCAGCTTCTCGAAGAATCACCTGCGGCTTATTATAATATGGATAAATTTGTCATCAAAGAGAAAAAGAAGAAAGATCCTCACTTACATGTAGCTGTTCACATAACAGCAAAGGATAGAGCTAGCCAATATCCTGGAGTTTTCCACGCTGACAACGGCCTGTTTATTCTGTTCTACATGCAATGTTGTTCTCGACCATGTGAGGAAATGTGTCCTTGACAAGCACCTTGAACCTTCCACACATAAGAAGAAAATCAACCAGACAACAAACCATAGCAAGCAGCAAACAATAAAAACTGCTTTTGAGTGCAAAACAAAGCCACAATTGGAGAAAGTCAAGGTTTGCGAAGAATGGACAAAGGCCTGTACAGCGGCAAACGTGCCACTACACAAAAAAGGCCCAATTATCAATTTTTTAAATTGTTAAAATTTCCGCATAATCCAGCGTGTTTTCAGCATAATCAACACATTTTTACGCATAATATTCCCGAAAATCCCCGCATAATTTGTTATAAATCAAAACAGTTGCCCCTGGGGAGTGCAGGTCACAAGAATGACAAAAAGCATTTTTACATGACTCAGTACTACTTACATGTATCTTACTATCAATGAGCCTTGAGTACTGCATTGTATATGCATTCATTATATATACATGTACAGTGTATTAATGTACAATGCACATCGACTAATATTCTACCTGTATACATGTACTGTACAATGTAATTCTTATTTAGTAGCCGGCTTGGAGTGAAACATTTGTCAACAGCTACATGTACATACATGTGTGCTTTGTTTCTTCTTTGTTATTTTGAGAAAGCCTACATATATATATATACAGTATTGAATTGCATATTAAATGAATATTTTTTAGGAAAGTGTGCATTATGTTTTAATGCCAAAATCATCCTGACATTTTGAGTGACATTGTTTAATTTCCTTAGGAGTTTGATCGACAGGCTTCAGCAACAGTGAAACGTATGTTTGATGAGATTGATGGAATGCTATTTGAAGGAAAAACATTTCAATGGTTAGTGACAGTTGTTAATTAATATACATTGTACATTGCATTTGTTTGTATTTTTAATTTATTTTTGGTTTAATTTTTTTCAAAACCAGTTTGGTAAACTTTTATTTTCCTTTGTCTCATATTCATTATCATAATCTGAAGGAAAATAAATATCATACTGAGTTGAAATTTGTTGAACCCAAAATAAATTCATGTATATTACAACAATGTTGTTTATTTAGTACTACAAGGAGTAATATTACAAGTATTGTTACAATCATGTACATGTATAAACAATGTACAAAAAATTGTATATTGTTCTACTTGTACTATTCTTTAATGCAAGCATGGTTGTCTCCAGAGCTACATTTTTTTTACTATACATTGTAAATGTACTTGTGGGATTACTGTTTAATGCATCCAATTGATGGATCCTTTGTCTTGACTTGTCCATCAGGCAGCTCCCAACTGTTGTCTGAGTGTGAAGAATGGTTTAAACGATTTCCACATTTACGGTAAGTATTAGCTGAAGATGATTCTACTTTTCTGGGCCCGGTTGTTCAAAGGGTGGATAACGCTATCCACCGGATAAATCGCTATCCAGTGGATAGCATAGTTTGTTTTGTTAACACTTATCCACTGGATAGTGATTTATCCGGTGGATAGCATTATCCACCCTTTGAACAACTGGGGCCTGAAGTGTACATGTACATGTATATATTATTGTATTTAATACATTTATAATGTAAACAAGTGTGCAAGTTAATTAACTTTTTCTTCTGTAGGAATACTTGGACAGCATCAATATTATATATACATCTGCTGTAGATACACGTACATGCAGAAATAGTTTTACATTGTACCTGTATTATATTATTATAGGGGATACAAATGTAATGGTAGATGCTTTTTATATTGGGTAACGCAATATATATTGCGGTAACGCATTATGTATTGCGTGACACAATATAATTCGTATGGGTAGTTTTGTCATGGATCACTCGATCACTCGATCACTCAACTTTTTTTTTGTCTAAGATGTTATATTTTAAAGAAACGTATGGAAAATTGAAGTACAAGATTTTGCTATAACAACGCTTCAAACACTACTACAATGGCGCAAGATATATATATTTTTATTTTGTGTGGCGGTTTCCCTTATGATACATTACAAGCTACTTGTGCAAAAGATGCATGCGTGTAGCGCCCAAATTCGGAATAATATAATCACCAGAAGCTCTATTTATTGACCTGATTTCCTACAAGTCGCAGGCGTGATTTGCCCCAAATCAGGACATTTTAGGGAAAAGGACAATCTCTACAACTTATTGTTGAAATTTCTGAAACAAAAATTAATGTTATGGCTAAAATTAAAAACTGGCAAGAGTGAAATTTATGCGCCAACATGACACATCTGCTAGCCACATGCGGTTGTCTAAAAACCCGGGTCTAAAAACACAATGAACTTCGACGGTCTTCATCTCTAGAAAATGGAAGGAAATTATTTAAGTTAAGATGATGGAAATTGAGTTTTACTTGAAGAGAGTATAACATTTCAAAAACGCGTTTATGAGTTTAAACTTGCTACGCAGAAATTGTCAACAGAGGTCTCGGCAGAAATAAGATAAAGATGGCCATTTCGTCATTCACGGAATGTGCAGGTCATTTCAGGTTGTACGTTGTACTCACAGACGAGAGGATTGTTTGCGCCGATCTTCTATTCCATTGCGCAAACTGCAGACTTTAGCATGACTGGCGTGACTACTGTACTTTCTTGAGGTTTTCGCCAAGCAAGAAAGCAGATAAAATTTAAGCACCCGATTTTAATTTTACCCCTACGAGAAGACGTTGGACAGTGTTATAGTTGAGCCGCTATCGTTTCGTGCGCTGAACGGGGCACGAGCCATCCTGGCCATCGCTTGAAGAGTTGATTTAGCCGTTATGCCGATTGAGCAGGACAAGCGTTTTGTATTCCGGCTTTTCATAGTGGCAATCGAGAAGACTTTCAATTTTTGAAAGGATTACTGATGTGTGATGGAACAATCATTTGGATTTTTATGATGCCAATAAACATGTACGCGAGACTGACGTCAAGTGCTTCGGTTCATTCCTTTGACAATTTACATTGAATCCCGAGTTTAGCAATGATATACTTTAAAACCTATCTTTATGATATTTCCATGGGCTAACAACCTTGACCAAGAAAGTAGAGTTTCCATTTCAAAGACTCGTATGTGATTTTTAACCACATAAATTTTGAACAGACTTTTCGAATGTCCTTGTTGCGAAAAAGATCAGAAATATCACCCTGCTAAAGATAGTTTTGAATATCATGCAAACCTCGGACCAAGGTCTGTTGTCCAGATGTTCATGTTGGGAGTTTTGATGACTTTAGCGTGACTGGTGTGAAGCAAGAAAGCAGAATTGAGCATGCAAGTGAGGAGAATTTAAATCCTGAGCTTAGCAATAAAATACTTTAGAAACGTATCTTTTATAATATTTCCACAAGCAAGAACCTTAACCAACGAAGAATAACTTTTATTTCAAAGACGTGTATGTGAGTTTAAACCCCGAAATGGCTCTTGCTATGTTACATTTTAAACAGACTTATTATCCCTTGGCATTCAGGTCGAATGGAAGTATGTTTCTCCCTGGCGGTGGGGCATTTTATCATCGTGAAATTGCACTTTTGGAACGCTTTAATACAAGACCGTCATCTTTTGAAAGAATCGACTAACATACGCGGCCATACGGAATTGGGAAACTGCACGTTCAGTGTTAAATTGTCCTATGCAAAATTGTGAACTGTCTTACTGTCTTATGTGGTAATGACATGCCGATGACATGGAACGGACATTCACAACGGATTAGGAAACACTTAAAACAAATGGATTACGAATTATGTAACACTATCGACTATAAGCATTTTCTATAGTGGTGTGTGACATGCGCTGGCACACTGTGATAAGAGGGGATCTGTACATGTAGGTAGTGCTAAGTGGAACCTCTGTTCTTTAGTTGGAGGGGGATCTCTTGCCGACTTAGGTTTGGGTGAGGTATATTACAGTTATCCGTTTATATCTTCAAAGTGCGATAATCGTTACCCAATATGCGGCCTAAGGGGCCGCTAGTTATTATTTCTGTGATAGACATGCACATTTTTTAGAGAGATCTGCTTTTTTTTAAATTTTATTTTTATTTTTTATTTTTTATCTTATTTTTTATTTGGCTCGTGTTTTCTAAATTTCTCGAGTGTTCTCAAACTCCCGGAGTGTTTTATGACAGTATAATACATGGTTTTGGCTTCTTTATGTGCTTTAAAATATAGATTTACGCACGCGAAACGATAAAACACGCTTTTCTATATTTTATACTCTGATAAAACATGGTTTTTAACCAATCAGAGCGCGCAAAGTTTTCAGTTTATATTTTAATTATTTATATTTTATTTTATTTGTTTAATAAATAGAGCTTCTGGTGATTATATTCCAAATTTGGGCGCTACACGCATGCGTCTTTTGCACAAGTAGCTTGTAGTGTACCATAAGGGAAACCGCGACTCAAGGGAAACAAATATATCTTGCGCCATTGCAGTAGTATTTGAAGCGCTGTTAGAAGCAAAATCTTGTAATTTAATTTTCCATACATTTCTTTAAAATATAACATCATAGCCAAAAAAAAAAAGTTGAGACTGTGATGGAGTGATCCATAACAAAAACTGCCCATAACTACACTATATTGAGTAATGCAATACACAACATAAAAATGAACACTGTAGTTTAATTACCTACAGTCAGTACATGTACCTGCACATGACTGTACTGTAGTTTATCAATCTTACTTACTTAGTCTTTCTCTTCTCCCTTTAGAATCTGTGGTTATCAACTAATTGTTTCCAAAGATGACGGTACACAGCTAATACCATTTCCTGCTGGAGACCCAAGGGTATACAGTCAAAGGCCACAGACTTCTGTACTTGAAGATGTTGAGGAATTTGGAGCTTTTGATTCACAAGGGTGAGGACCGAATGACATGTACATGCAGTTTGTTAATTAACAAACAAATAGATCCATGTGGCTGACTGTGCGCATCTACATGTATACTCTAATGATGCGCCTACATTGTACAGTGTACAGTGGATGCCATGTGATGGAGTCATCTTAGAACTGTGTATTAAAAGAGTACAGACCCACAGCCACAGACATACAGTACATTGTATTTTTAATATTATCTACATGTAATCTCTACTTTTAAAGTATTTTAATTTCTTAACTAAATTATATTTTTGTTTCCAGTTTATGCATTGAAGGACTTCATCTTGATCCTTTACCAGAGCCTCCAGAATCATATATAAATGGTGAGAATTCTGTGGAGTTAATTTACTGTAATTACATGTACATGTATAGATTGTGTATAATTTTATACATCTACTGGTGTTACTGTGTAGTTGTTTATTTATGATTTGGTTGTATCAAAATGTCACACAAACACAGGCCTCCAATCATTTCATGTGAGTGGCACTCAACTGTGGAACTCTTTAAATGGTAATTTTAAAAACATTCTCCAAGAAAGAAATTTTAAGAAACATTTTATAGTTAGCAAATCCTTAAATAAGAACTCAGATCTTGAACATTTTACAATTACTAGAACATTTTGAAACCATTATTAGCTCACTTTTTTATATAAAATATCATTGTAAGTAAGAGATAAACACGGAGAACGGAAGTTTTAATCTCGTACCCAGATCACCCTCTGCCACGCGAAAGAGAGATCTGGTAAAGTTCGATTTCAAGGCCCGATATACGGGCCTTCCCGTTGTTCTTAGTTGTCCTTCGGTCTGTTGTGATCGAATAAACATGGATGAATTCCTGGAATTCGACGGAGTTATTCTGAGAATTCTGCGAGACCTCTGAGGTTTGGAAAATTTTGTTATAAAAGCCACAAAAGGAAGCTTTGCGGGAGATCGTTTTAAAGAAAAGGGACTGTTGACACTGTTTAGTTGTTCTTCTGACAGGCTACGGAAAATCTCTAGTGTTCCCGTGAATATGTTTCAGTAGCGAGAGCCAATCACAGCACACATTAGAATAAGACAATATTTTAAGTAGTATCCAATATAGAATCGGCGATATTTCGAACTTTACCAGATCTCACTTTTCAGTGTCAGACAGAGTGGGATCTGGGTACAAGATTACAGAAGTTTTAATCCATATACATCCCAAGGGCAATAGGCCCATTGTGTCATTCCAGAAAATATCCATACCCCCCCACGGAGGGTTATTTTGTTTGGACCCCCCACCCCTTCGGAATTTCCATTCCAGCGGGTGTTTGATGAACCCCCCTACCCTCCGGAATTTCCATGAGTTTTAATCTGAAAATCCCCTACCCCCTGGAAATTGAAACCCTTTTTATACTTGAAAAATAGCGACAAAAGCTTACCAGTTAGCGCAACATTTATTTTGATCACTTTCATCAACACGCACACGGCTATTAGCACAGCTTACCGAAAGAACAAACAATGAACGTGAATCGCAAATTTAATGCAAAAAAAGAAAGAATATCTTTCTTTCCAATCAAAAATTTAACTTACTTGTCTTGAAGTCTGATTATGTTTTTGTTTTCAAGAGATTTTGCCATTGCTAGCGCTTACTCGACGAAGGAATCGTTCGCGTTCGTAACAAAGCTGAGCAACCTGGCTTTTCCAAGAAACAACGGTCAGGGGACTGGGAAGGAGTTTTGGTCGGCCATTTTGATACGGTTCGGTTCAGTTTGGAGGTTCGTGCTTGCAACTTCTAGAGACAGTTTTTGAGAGGCGGTAAACTAAAAAAAATAAAAGATGCATGAAAGAACAAGATGTTTGGGATTATTTCAATGGTCAGAACGTTTGATTTGGCTTTGTTTCATTCTCCGATAATAGAGACAAAGTACGTAAGTATTTCTTACGAATTTTGATGTGCTTGTTCAGAAAGGAAACCCTCTGGAAAGAAAACTCTTTTTGTACCCCCCTCCCCTTCGGAAATTTATCACTTTTAGACCCCCCTACCCCTCGGAATTTCCGTGACCCTCCGTGGGGGGGTATGGATATTTTCTGGAACGACACATTAGGGATGTATATGGATTAAAACCAATATTTGAGGTGTTTATCTAACTTATTTCATGATATTATTCATGAGCGATCTTTATTTAAAATGGTTTTCTTCAGGAGGACAAACACTAATAAGTAGGCTCGCACCTTCGTCGGATTGTAACACAGACAATGAAAGCAATATGATGATGCAATACCTCGGGGACAAGCGACCGAAAATCAATGTTGTTGACAAACTGGTATACATGTAAAATTAAATCAACAAGCCAGGGTAACTTTCAACTTATCCAAGATACAATGTAGTGTAGTGGTATATAAGTCAGACATGTAATCCAGAGATGAGTAAATTATTAGGGGTGAAGGTTCAAGGCTCACAGGGTACAGGAAAATAAAGAAGAAGAAAAAGAAAAATTAGCGCAAAGGAGAAAAAAAGGATGCAAGGAAATTCACTTTTGTTAAAGTGCTACTACGATCAAAATTAAGCATTTTCTTTCTCGTTTTTTTTTAGACAATTTCATTATTTGGGTAATAATAAATACAACACGCTAGAAATCTGACCAGAAAGTACAAACACGGCAGAGAACCAGCCCGCGAAAATCTCGTAAAATCGCGTAAAATCCATCCGCCATTGATCAGTTCGCAAACGTCGCGGCCCGCGATTTTTGCCATTAGCGGTCTGTTCGTGACGTCATCCAATCAAGTTGCCTTCGAGCGAAGTGTTGCAGTCGTATGGAAGAAACACAACAGCGCCGATGTTGGTGAACGTATTCCCGTTGTCTTTCGCCGTAAATGACCCACAATTTAATTGAAGTAAGAAGTATGTCGACCCTTTTTCTGAGCTTTACTATGCACTAAAAAAAGAAAAGAGCAGCGCGCTAGTGGAACCACGAGAAGCGACCAAAGGCAAAGATCAAAGATACGAATCTTCGCTCTATTAATTTCAGATGAAGATGACGGAAAACAGGAATTTTTAGAACACTTGGGAACTCCAGGCATGTCCAGGGGTATGGTAGAAGTACGTGTAATGTAGGTTTTGCTAAATTCCTCGCTAAATTAGTTGACTGTTGGTTTTTTGGCTCGGAGCACTTTTCATTACGTGATCGATCAAATCAACCAGTCAGTGCATGCATATGGCTGTCGTGTCAACAGCTGAATGTCATGTACCTTCTAACCCTCCCCTCACTTGTCCCTTGTGTGTACATGTGCAGTTCGCAAGAAAATACATTATACTGATCAGCCAAATCATATGCCTTTGACCAGTACATTAGAAATTCAGACATAATTAAACAACAATATTGTGTTTCAAAGCACAATATTTTTCAGCTCATAAGGGAAATAAAATAATATATGCAACCAAGTAACTTATGACTGTGCAGTAACTTGTAATGAGCACTGGAAAACTGTAGAAATTATTTACCATGCAGTTTTTAAATGTTGACATAATTTCATGTAAAATCATTCTTGCCCAATGATTTTTTTATGACTTTTGTGTTGGACTTGCAGTACCCTTGCTCCCTCTAGCTGCTCCAGGAGTAGGTGAATTGTTGGGGCAACCTGATAAAAATATATTTCCTTGAATAATAGCCAGGGGTGATTATTATTGTTTTTTCTCCAAAAGATATCCATGCCCAAATTCACATATTGTGCATATTCCAACCTGAATCTTACAAAAGTGAAAATAAATATTGTTTTACTTGAAAATTGAGTGTTAGTCATCACTACTTTCATAACAATGTGTCATAAAACAATTTTTAGCAACTAAAATACCTGATAGTTATTATCAGGTTAACAGTGTTTTTGTGATATCCAAATGTTCTTGTTAAGTGACCCCTATGATTGTGAAGGTAGTGTCCTCAGAAACCCTTAAGGCTCAATCAGTTCTTCGCTAACCGAAGTGCTTGGGCCCTAATGGTACCCTAGAATATATACAGTTTTTCTCCATATCAAATGTACAAGAACCTAATTTCAGACTTCTCGATAGCTCTTGCTGCTGATTAAGCATTGGTTTCCATGTTTTTAGGCTCCACTACCTGGGAAAATGAATCCCCTTCCCCCTACCCCCACCAAATGCATGGCTCTTGAAGACAGGAATTGAGAGAAGGGAGCAAATTGAGCCTATGTGTCCTAATGATGCTGAGTAAATTAGAATGACTATAATTGGGGGGGAGGGGGGGGGGGGGACAACTACCTGTATATAAGCCTTGTTTTAATCAAGGGCAATTTTGTATTTACAGGGTTTCTGCATATTTTTGTAAACAAAATTTGAGATATTTTCCATACTTTTTTCCAAAACCATGTTTTCATTTTACAGACTCGGCAGATTGAGGTCCAGTTCAGATGCCGTACTTCACATGAGCCATATCGAATTTGAATTTAGGCCCGACCCAAATTAATTTAGACCGATTGAATTGATTCAGACGCCGAGCTTAATTCAGCCAAACTTAATTTTAGGGGGAAATTGCTGTTATATTGAAAATACATTATAATAATTCATGCATTTGTTTCGGCTCATGTGAAGTTTGGCGTCTGAATCAAAGTCAGTCCACAGCCATAATTCCCGGCTGAGCCAGGCGGGAAGGAATGGCTGAGCCGATCCGAATTCAATCAGCCGTTCCAAATTGATACAGACACCGTACTTCACATGAACTTAATTCATCGAATTTGATTCGGCTCATGTGAAGTACGGCGTCTGAACTGGGCCTAACACACGCAATCAAACACCGAGAACAGGAATTTCCAGCTACCCGACAAAGATTTCATTGAATAACAGAACTTGTTGTACACAATGCATATGTAGCTTCGACAAATTTCCAGACATAAACTTCATTTTCCAAACTTTTTCAGGTCTGTAAAGCTAGTCAGGAAATCCATACTTTTCTACATTTCTAGACTGTATGAACCCTGTTAATTTACAGTACAATAAAGTTTACAATAAACATAGCATCAAAGATACAAATTCAATTCAAAAATGGATGATATCAAAACCAAGGAAATATGCACTTGAGCTAATTGACACTGAAGACACAACTAGCTTTAGGCTTTTATTTTATTTAAGTTAAATATAGGAAACAAATTGTTATAGATTTTGTTTGATCTCCCAGTATTTACTTGCACTAGTTCGTTGGAAGTAACTATTAAAATCCAAGTATCCAAACAAGCAGCACATGACAACAGTTTATACCATGTGTATAATTACAGTTCAGACAAAGTAAACAAGCGAAGCTTTGAAATATTTAGTCCATTCTGAGGAGTTTCATTCAGCTAACAAAAACAACCTCCCGTAGTCCCGTAAGCACATACCCAACAGCCCGGCCCGTAGTTAAACTGCTGATCAATAAGTCATCAGACGATATCATCCGTAATAAGCTTATCTTCGTCTTCGATTTGAGCAGCGTGATGAGGCTCTTTAAACCAGCACTGAGTAGAAGAGTTGTGCGAAGAAATTCTGGCTTTTGAGACTCCTGCTGCTAGCATAGTCGACACAATACGTTGGATGTATCTTCTTTGTGTGAATGAAAAAGCGTTCTACGTTTATAGAAAGCTCTAGAACCTCGTCGATATACAATACAACATGAAATCAGCCTCCGCCCCCCCATTAGCGCACACAGAAGAAGCCCATATTTGTTTCGAATATTGGTTGATTGGATGACGTCATTGTCCTCTCGTCCCAATCATTATTTACGCGCTCGGACATTTTTGACTCCCTCCATTCCCTGGCAATTCGAAGTTGGAAAGTCGATTTAAAATAATCTGACTTCCCGTGGTGAATTTTTACTTGATATTTGGCACATTTACTATTTGGTGGTTAAAGTTTCGAAATCCGAAGAGAACAGGAGAATTGTATTTTTGATCGTAGTAGCACTTTAA
>MU826549.1:0-18144 GCA_029204205.1 Desmophyllum pertusum
GGGAAGAAAATGATAGCAGATTGTTCACCAAGGATAACCCCAAGTTAATTCAGGGACATCGGCGAGGAGAGATTTCTCGACTCCTGCCCTGGGAATTTCCCGAAAATATTTTTTCGGTTGAAATCCTTCGCTTAAAATCTCCGTAAAAAGTGGTTGAAGTTGCAGCCACAACACGGCAGAAATCGTTGATGCTAGGCTTTTACTGAGGCCTTGTCCTATCGCTTTTTTAGACGGTCCTCAACCATTTTTGAGATGGCTTCCCGAGGAAACATCCACGAAGAAAAGCGCATATCCTGTCGGCCTCCTGGGTCTGTGATAAACATCTCCCGCAGTTTCATCAATGACAAGTCACAAATTGACAGCGAAGAAAAGACGATTATGAAATTGACACCCAAAACTCACTCGGCGCGTGAAGGGTCAAACACGCTGGCCCTATGTCGGTAGTCCTCTCATTTTTCGCGCCTCTTCGCGTCGCGTCCTTCTCGCGCGAGGAAAAATATAACCACGCGCTTCGCGCGCGCCCCGCCCGCTCGATCTGAGAAAAAAATTAGGACTATACTCGGTAGTCCAAGAGAATTTGTTTTAACGCTGAAACCTCATGAAGACAAGAAATAAATGATTTTTTAGAACTTTGTCCTCTTTATTTTATATAGTGACTTTTTCATCTATTTGCTCTGTTATTAACTGTTCCCTCCGTTTTTTTGTAGGCTAGTGTCGGAAACCGTTTGACCTTGGAGACGTTGCTCATAAATATGTGGGACAAAGCTGCTGGAAACAACCTGGGATATTCCGTCTGAATTTTAGAAATGTTGACACAGTTGGTTAAAAACCCGCTGTTTACGTTGGCACCAACAGGGCAAACCAAAGTCAATTCACCAGTGTTTACAACGTTCTCAACGAGTACTTATTTGTTTTTTTTAGATCGGCTCATTTTCCGTGTTGTGTAAGACTTTTAAGACTCGGACTAGGATCCTACAAACCAATTACAATTCCATCAAGTTTGTTCAGGTCAGTTACTCAATCGAAGATCTTTTTAAAATTTAAAAATTTGACTTGGGGAATTTGTTTTCGCTTGAATAACCAAAGTTGTAAAACTGTGTTTACCATCTTAGAATAACGTGTATAAATTCGCCGGTCGTTTTCCGCAACTGCCTCTTGTTTTTAGGAAACTGCATTAACCAAACGCAAAGCGTAATATAAGAGTTTGTATGGATTTGACTATGAAGAGTTTGTATGGGATTTGAAAATTAATTGAAAATATCTTCTTTTTACCCACTTTGAAAAGCTTCGAATAAAGTTTGAAAACCTTACCTGGTGTAACTTTTTGTCCTCCCTGTGTGCTTCTTTAAGCCATTGAGCCGATTTTCGTTTCAACGCGTTCTGTATCATACTAAGAGAGAGAGAGAGAGAGAGAGAGAGAGAGAAATGTAGGCGAAGGCCGCGATTAAAGGAGGACAGTTTCGAAAGCTCGCTAAAAGCAGCTTAAAACCAGACATACCTCGAATCTAACCTCTTTCACGTGCTTCGCAAAAGCGATTTGACTAGTCAATCTTGTCTATGTGATTCAATCGCGAACAAGTTGAATTTTGGAGGCAGAGAAACTTCCTTTGAACTCACAATTCCCGGTCGGAATCGACCGCCATCTATTTCGTGGAAATAAAAATGGTTGGTACAGAACTAACGGTCCTAAATCTGGGCCGAGGACTAATCCATCCTATCGGGGGAGACATGCGTGAGAGCTCTGGTCCACCTACTATTCTGATACTCCTCATAACACTTGAGTTTGAAAATAGAAACTATTTAACAATATAGCACATTCGCATACGATAAATATCACATCAGGATCAATGAGGATAAAATTTAAGTCACAAAAAACCACAGGATTATTTTTTTCTTTAATTGTTCACTCAAGTGAGTATTGGATAAGTGGCGACCAGAGTTCCTCACCGCGGTCTCCCCGCGATTGGGATGGATTTAGTCCTCGACCGTTAGTCCTGTGACCACCCCTTTTTTGATTTTATATTAATGTTTTTTTGTTTTTTTAATTTATTCATTTTGCAACAACTTACCACACGTGAATGAAGATCATGAACGGTCCTTGTTTCTGTGGCGTCATTTTGAATCAGGGGGGGGGGGGGGGGGGGGGGGGGGATAGAAAGCCGGCACATTTCTTTGAGGACATAAGCGTTGCCCGCCGGCAACAGACCGAATCCCGTGTCAATCCAAGCCGTTTCTTCTAAGAATGAACGTTCAAACAAAAATACAACTTTCATTGTTTCTGTATTAGCCGGAAAACTTATTCATTCAATATTCCAGCTCGCAGCAAAGAGGGTGAAGCGCGTGTAGCCTGCAAACGCGCTCCGCTAGCGGATTTTTGGCCTGATCTTTCACGCCACCGAGAAAATATCTCAGACAGCGTGAAACACAAACAAGCGAAAAAATCCGTCCAACTGAGACTTGACATTTTGCAGACCACCAGTGAGGGAGTCTGTCGGAATAAGCTACTACTACTGGAAACGCGGAAGCCGAAGTCGTGATGAAAAATGTTTTATCGTGATACGGAAAAGAACACGTCTTATTCGTTTTGCCGAGGCGAAAACAAACCCATTTTTGCTATCATGCCCACACTAATTTTAGGTGTGAATTTCTTGCCTGACTAGCTTTTTTTATTTGTATAATAAATAAGTTTCCGGGTGGGACAATCCTCTTAGCCAGCGTTCTTAGCAACTAGCTGAGTGCTCACCATTGCGCACACTTGGTTTGCCCCCGGCCCACCGCTATCCCCCCCCCCCCCCCCCCCCCCCCCCCCCCCCCCCCCCCCCCCCCTGTTTTTTGAATTTATCATACGTGGTCAGCTGTGGCGAGGTCTGGGAGCCGAGAAAAATATTAAATAAATTGATATAGACGTCTACTTTTAGGGTAAACGTTTTTCATGTTTTATCTTTCTTCACAGCGCTACTTACCGTGACCGACCGCCCAAATATGAATGCATTTCTCAATGAAATAAAAAAACCTGGTGGACCTTTGGAACAAGCTTTAAAACTATCTCAACGCAAACGTGTTTAATCCTAATAAGGTATAGTTGATTAATAAACACCTGTAAAATTGTGTACATTCTATTGATTACATATTGCAATACCAGTCTTTATTATACGACATAGCATACGTTTTTCCGGAAACAAGCTGACACGTGGACTCGCTTAATTTCTAACATATATATCACCAAGAGAGGATGATTTAAGAGAAGCATTCCCCCATACACGGGTCTCTGATTCAACAAAACGTACCTGAAGAAATAGGCCATTTTTTTACCAAACCCGATTAATTTATTTCGGCCTGTTTTTATTCAACTTGGATTTCCATATTATTTACATCATCGTAGTCCCGATTAAAATAACTAGTCTTAGACATAATTTAGCCGCCTTCCAGCACCTCGCCCCTCTCCCTCCTCCATTGCTTCGTATCCGATATTTTTTTATTTTTTATTTAAACAATATTTTTTCTCAACATTTGCTCTAAGAGCAGATGCTCATCTAGAGAGCTTACGTTGTTTCACAAATACAATAACACACGATCAGATAAAGACAAATATAACAAAAGTATCCGATATTTATTGTGCTGATTTAAAAATAAAAAAATTCAGCTGGAAAATTGACAAGCCTCTTCGAAATACGAATAAGCTAAGCTTAAACTTGTGTTGCAAACAGGTTTTCATTCTTTGGACGAATTAATTGTTTCAGGCTGCCTTTAGTGCTCGCCCAGTCGCGTTAGTTGTAAATTTACATTAAATGTTTCCTTCCAAACTTCGTGCATTATTTAGTAGAATTAACTTCTGTTTGATTTATAAGAGCCAAGGTTTTTTACTTGATGATTTTAGCCATCTTTTTCAAATTTCACTGTCTCGACGGACAAACTGCCTTGAACAAAATTGTCGATCTAGCGCATTCACCGACCATATTTGTCGGGCATGATGCGTGATTGGCTGCTGGTTTCGCGGGAAAATAGTCTAAAAAATGGCCTAAACGTGAATCTGATGGGCCGTGCGCAATGCTAGGTGGAAACCTCTAGTTATAGAACTCTGGTATTATCTATACGTCTGTCTTCGCATTTTTTTCCCATTAGACTATGGCGGATTTGAAGGCTATTTTAGAGGAAGCGTGGTTCACACCTTTACCTAACCAACCTTTTCCTGGCAAAGGCTTTAAACATGTATTTTATGGGTAAAGTACCTGAACATTGCTGCATGTAAGGCACGGATGTAGAAGTCCGGAAATGAGCCTATGATTCTCGACTATCGCAACCTATCTCAGCAAAAGCGTAGATTATAATTATATAAGTGGGTGCGGGCTACCTGCATGGTTAAGGGGCTGATCTTGAACTCCTTAGGTTGCCTGGTTGAAAGCTCCCTAGCTCTTGGGGATCCGAAGTCAACTTAATAAGCTTCCCGATAGGTGGGATTCTTAACTTTAATTTGTTGTCATGTATATTTGAATGTTTGATAAAACATGCCTGGAAAATAAAGTAGCTGTTTGACCGAAAAGACAGCTAAGCGTTTTTTTCCCCACTATTATGCGATATACACACATCGTAAATACCTACATACAATTCCCATGATACTCGCTTCAAGCTAAGAAAACGAAGTCATCGAAGTCAAGGTGATTATCGGACATCAAAGGGGCGATTGGTAGCAGTTGATATGTACCAAGTCGCGAAGCGCCAACGCTATCTTCATGAAGCCTTTGGCCTTAGGCAGGCCGATGCTCGTTGGGACGTCCAAATGCATGGCATAAGAAATGCCATCAGACAGAACTCAAAATATATTACAGTTTGCTTAGTCACGATCAACCACCCTACAAAATTTCAACTACAGTAGAATCCCGCTAACTCGAACTCGGTTAACGCGAACTCCCCGCTAACTCTAACTAATTTTACTTTCCCTTGGCTCAAATTTACCCCGATAACTCGAACTCTATAAAAAACGTCGGTCGGTAAACCTCAAAGTGTCAGAACACAGCTGATTGACGTGTCGAAATCTTTAAACTTTATTTATAACAACGTGATAATATCACTTCACTTCACTTACGCCTAGTACCCCGCCTGGGGCATAGGCCGCCGACAAGTGTCCTCCAGACGACTCTGTCCTGGGCTTTCCTCTCTAGCTGGCTCCAGGTCAGCCCCAATCTCCTGACGTCTGCTTCCAGGTCCCGACGCCACGAGTTTCTTGGCCGTCCCCTCCTCCTCTTACCCTGGGGATTCCAGGTTAGGGCTTGCCTCGTGATGTCGTTTGAGGCTTGCGGAGAGTATGACCTACCCATCTCCAACGTCTCTATCATGATCTCGGCATCTGCGGGCATCTGGTTGGTTCTCTGCCACAGGTCGTTGTTGCTGATGGTGTTTTGGCCAACGTATCCGGAGAATTCTTCGTAGACATCACGGTGTTAACGAAGGTCTGCACTTTCGTTGTGGTTGCCACGGTTGTCCTCCACGTTTCTGCACCATACAGTAGGACAGGTTTGACGTTACTATTGAAGATCCTGATATTGGTCTGAAGTGTCAGTTCGTTTGAACTCCAGGTGTTCTTTAACTGCAGGAAAGCTGCTCTTGCTTTGCCGATCCTGGCTTTGACGTCAGCTTCCGTGCCCCCCTGATTGTCAACTGCACTGCCCAGATATGTGAAGGAACGTGATAATATATGGGCTTGAATTACGTTTCCATATATTATCCATATAACGTGATAATATATGGAAACGTAATTCAAGCCGATTAAACTGATGTCCTTAACTAGATCTCAGCCTTTGGCCAAAATTCCCAAACTAAAACGTTCTTATCAAAAGGCTCTTATAAAACAAACTAATTGTACCAAAATTATTCATGATGTCAATGAATGATAAAACCACAATACCTTATAATACAATAACTTATTAATTAATGTTAACGTTTACTTTTGCTAGGCGAAAAGGGCGTTAAAAAAAAAAAAAAAACGTACCTCGGGATTCCACAAACTGGTACGGTTTCTTCCTTCAACAAGGTCAAGGTAACATAAGCAAAGTCCAAGTGGATTCCTTCACGAATAACACAGAGGTTAGTATGTTCGTATTAGTTAATGGATAATTTATCTTATGACTCGTGCTCGAGCTCTACGTCACGATAAAAGAGGCAGTAATAATCATTTCATTATCCCGAGCCATCTATCCATCCATCCGTCTGTCTATCCGTCCGTCGTCCGTCCGTCCTACGTCCGTCCGTCCGTCCGTCCGTCCGTCCGTCCGTCCGTCCGTCCGTCCGTCCGTCCGTCCGTCCGTCCGTCCGTCCGTCCGTCCGTCAGTCCGTCCGTCCGTCCGTCCGTCCGTTCCGTCCGTCCGTCCGTCCGTCCGTCCGTCCGTCCGTCCGTCCGTCCGTCCGTCGTCGTCCGTCCGTCCGTCCGTCCGTCCATCCATTCACCACCACCCATTTATAGCCCTATTCATTCATACTTTCATGAAATAAAAAAAAAATTGTACGTGGCAAGATTATCTGATAAGCACAATATTATCTTCGAATAAGCAACTTTTTAGTTAAACTTTCGTAATAAAATTAGCACAAAGATTATAATAGTCTTGTCTAACGATAATATACCTTTTTACCGATGTCCACGCAAAATTTCAATTTTTTACGAAACTTCGAACTTTCTGTCCTGGCAGAATTAGGTTAAATAATCTGAAAAAGATGATGCGCTATGCATCCCGACACCTTAAGAGTAGTTCTCTGAGAAAGTGAAGCAAAGTTGGAAATGAAAATTTTCAACCCCTTCATTTTTGTGTGGAGGTACAGGTTACCTGGGGGTATGAACAAAAAACAGCCATATTTGGGTCGGCAGATGTATTGTTGCCATGGTAACCGCAATCGATCACGCCAGCCTCAGGACCATGTTTTGAGAAAAAAATTCACTCTCGAAAAGTAAAAATAAACAAGTCTGGTTCTCGCGTGCATGTGAACCAATTCAAATGAAATTCCACCAGGGTGTAGAGCCATTCTTCTGGTTTATAAAAATCGCTATAGAAATATTTTGATTTTATGAACTAGGAAAAAAATGGTCGATCTACCATGTTGCCCTCAGACCATTTTGACAAGCATGAAAAACAAGCATAACCATATCCGCAATTTCTCCAAAAGTACTCTTTTCCCAGAAACCAAATTAGCAGCATAGCTTACATGGATATTGAAGTTTCTAAATATCATAAAATATTTTTGGGGAAAATTATATTTAGGCCGTGGGTGATGAAGACATCTGAGGCCAAATTGTAAAAAAAATGCAAAATTGGCCATTTTGAGGCTCCACTATTCGCCAAAAAGGCTTTAGAGAAAAAGATTCAGCTTCAGAAGTATTTCCTATCATCTTTCTGTTAACTACATTTAATTGATAATGTTTTGGCCCGCGAATTTGGTGAAATATAAATTGATTTACAAAACCTACCTTGCAAGTTTTGGATTTTTTCAGGATACTTTTATCTCCTTCGCTCGCTCCATTTTCTTGACAAAATCTAGCATAGACTCTAGGAGAAGGTCAGATCTAATAGGTTGTACCATCGAACATCCACGTTCCGGTTTTTCAGACCACAGATGATTACACTTGATAAAGAATAGTTGACCAGGGTCAAAACACAGTCGTAATATTTCCCGGAATCTGTTTGTGATTTCTGCCATCGATGCACCAAAATTCATCGATACAATCCATCCAGGAAGTTAATAAATGCATCAAGATCACTGTACTACGCAAAATGCATGCCCTGTGAACAATCCAGAGTTTAGTATTTGGCTAAAATCGAGTCGTACACATTGCGTTGGCCGATAAGCCAAAAAGTTGTTGTTGAATTATCGTGCAGACCGGAAGTGCGAGAAGCAAGACTGCTGCCGGATGTAAACACAACGTTTATCTGAATGCAACATTTGACTTTCGGCTGAGTTTTACAATGGTGAAAAAAACAAAACAGAAATAAAATTTAAGCATCAAAGAAAAATGTTTGCGCTGCAAAGGATATGTATGTATACGTGTCACAGGACGCCCCCGTGAACTTTATTTTTCGTTGGGAGGGTACGCGGTAATCTGCGTTTTTGGCAGATACGGTACAGTGTAATAATAATTATTGGTCTTAACGAACACAGTTGGAATATTTGTGGCTTCTGCTGTATAAAAAGTACTGAAGTTCATGAATACAATCCGACCAGGTTGTGAATCCATCACGATCACTGCATTAAGGTGACTCCCTAGGATATTTACCAATGACCTACACTAACTGA
The DNA here is from genome assembly GCA_029204205.1 of Desmophyllum pertusum. NCBI lineage: Eukaryota > Metazoa > Cnidaria > Anthozoa > Scleractinia > Caryophylliidae > Desmophyllum > Desmophyllum pertusum. The sequence continues at coordinate 8,278 of MU826549.1, forward strand.
CATGAGTTAGAAAAGGAAACCCCAGTTATTTTGTCTTTGATTTTTTGTTCCCGATATTTACCAGTAAGGAAACAAAAACATGATATAATTACAGTTATTGATGGGTTGTTACTTTTTTCGTGGAGGCCGTTGCCATGGCAAACATAGCATCTAAAGAATGGCAACCCATTTTTTGCTCATATCTTTATCTTTAATTCCATATATTTTTTAGTTTCCTTCCGGGAATGAAATTTCTTCTAACATTTTTAGCCATCTTATGAAAACTGAGTTTGCCTGGCATTTTGGGAGGGGGGAAAACCTTGTGGTGTTTCAGACGATTTTGCCAATATTACCTCATTTGTTATTTTAAACGATATAAACTTACTTGCCTCTGACACACTTTCTGCAAGAAAAGCGTCATGTGATAGTAGCGGTTTCTGTCTTGAAATTGTGCGAATTTTCAATGCGAGAAAATCCACGTCATAAAAATCAGAAAAAACACGCGCGTGTTCGATGGGATTTTCCTTTGAGCGCGCGCATGATTACTAAAACTTTCGTCAAACCAGCGCGCGCTCTTCGGTCATAAAAACTATAAGCGGAGTCACCTAAAGGTAATTCTCCTAGGTAATAGAACCAAAACATAGATTTTCGACTGAAACTTGGTACACTTTTTGTAACAAGTCAAGGAGATAATAAAAAACGTGATTAAAAGAGGGGGTCACCGTAGCTCGTTTCCACGCCCACAATGCTGGGGACGGAGTGCGGTCATTTTGGCCCCTTTTGGCAAAAACCCACAGTGCGCAGCAAAATAAGCTCGATGTTTTTCAATGCAGCCGTGATATCGCACAGAGTTTCGACATTATTCCATATGTTTATTCACCGACGTTCCAGAAAAATGTCTTCGATTTCCTTTGTATTTTACTTTTACACTCCAAAGTAGATTCCAAAATGCGATATGCGCTGATGGGACCGTAGTGGCTCCCTCGCGGAGAATTTAGTTAAATTGCCAAAAAAAACTGATCATAGATTTCTGCCCATCTTTTTCTTGTGTAATGATAGATATCTGTTCTTATTAAAATTATGAAATATAAAAATATGGGGTTCACCGTAGCATTGTTTAGCAAGAAACACGACCATGTTATTTACCCAGCCAAGCTTTGTCTGAAAGAAATCCTGTAAATGTTCTGATGTGCGCGCGCTTCGCCACTCGCGCTAAATGACGCGTGGCGCGCGCAAATGACGCAATAAATTATGCGCAGTAAGGATGCGTAATGCAATACCAAGGAATCACCTTAAGGGACGGTGCCTCCTAATACCAAAGTATTTTTGCGCGGTTTATGACTATGCGAGAAAAGCAGATCTTAGCAAGGGCTATTGGATTCCAAAAAGAAAATTGGGGTAACCAAGCATTTTTCAGAGATAATCAAGCTTCAATCTGGAAAAAATGCTGAATAGCATTTTCTCGGAAAAAAAAGAAAAAAATATTTTTTCGCAGATTCCCTTTTGAATTGCCTTGACATACACGAAAGCAACAATACATATAAAAAGCTTTAAAATACTTAACAAATGGTAATATAAACTACTGTTTATGTGTTTTTTAATTAAAAATCATCGCAACGTAGCCATTATCAAACCCTGAAAGCTCTCCTCTGGTATACCAAAAATACAGTCTAAATAACTTTTGCACACAACAAAAAAGTTAATCATATGTTTAATAGCCTACCGCTTCCATTTTATAACATAAAAAGTAGGGGTCACCACGCGTTTTTGTAAGTTATATGAGAAAACGACCGTATATTTCCCTGCGAGCTTAGCCTTAAAGAGATTTTGCAATGTTCTGTATGTGCCCGCGCTCGAGCGCGCGCTAATGACGCGAGAAATTATGCGCAGAACGTCTATGCGCAGTAACAATAGAGGCACCGTCCTTAAGCAAATGCATGCTTGTGACGATTCGGTATAAAGTATTTGGCGAAAATCAGGGGTGTGGGGGATAAAAGTGGGCACTTTTCTTTGAGGACATAGCAGTGCAGGGCAACGGTGGGAATCCTGTGTCAGTCAAGCCGTTGCTAAGATGTTGTTGACGACTAAATGTGCAAAAGTGCGAGAAGCAAGACTGCTGACTGGATGCACTTTTAAAATGTAATACAAACAACTCTTGTTACAGCGAACATCCTCGGAACGTAGTTGGAGTCCATAATACCAAGAGTCCGCAATAGCGGGAGTCATTTTCAGTCAAACCTCTATACTACTTTCGTTAGGTGGAAGGCTGGATTTTGTCCGCAAGGCGAGAGTTGACTGTATGACACGTTTTTTGTTTGTTTATTTGTTTTTGTGGCTTTACTTCTGTTATTTCTTTTTCGTATAATATCTCATGGGTAAAAGTATAAAACGCCGACTTTTAATCTGTTCATTAGGTGCAAAACATGTTGACCCACCTCTGCGGTCGATGAGTTTCCACATTTAGTACCTGATACCTGTTCAATTGAGAAAACTTGCATATCGTTGTGCGCAGGAAAATAACCTGGTCGGGACGATATTGTAAACGTGGAAATTTGTTCTTTTTGGAATCCCAAACGGGAGAAGAGTGGTGAGTACGTTACATATTCTCCCATGACAATTTCTTAGCCCCACAACAGATATACTCATACTTCTCGCGTATGGCAGCTAAAGCGGAAGAATGTCTCAGAGGCAGAGCTCGGAGGCTGGTGAACGACAAAAAATGCTCCAAAAAGTGACAGTCGAAATCACAGCTAGGCTAACCACAGTGCGGAAGCGGGGCAATCTGTGTCAGAGGTGGAGAGCTGCTGCTACACTTACAAGAGAATAACCTTGTGTTGTATGAACAGAAATGAGCATCGGTTCAAGCTATTAACACTGTCAAACTTGAAAAGCATATGCCTTAGTATGGCATGAGTCGTGTCAGGAAGAAAGAAGGACCTGATCTATGTTTCTAGGCCCTATTCAATCTTATAAGAGTCAGCCCGTGTAGTCCCACATGCATAAGGCCTGCCCCAGTATAATGTTTCCTTGTCTCTCACAGAAGGCGGTGGCAAAGTTGATTCTAACCGTATTCGTCTTTGCAATATGAATTCCTTTTTGACATACATGCTTGAGAAATATCTCAAAATTCCTGTCGTGTTTTATGACAGTATAATACATATTAAATGAGCACCTCGATAACGGTCAAAAACGCAGATTGCCGCATACCATCCCCAAAGAAAAATAAAGTTCACTGGGGCACTGTGGTACGTATTCATATTATCCTTTTTTTTTTAATTTTTTTTTATCCCCATTGTAAAATTCAGCCACATTACCAGATCGAAAGTCAAATTAATTCCATACCCATAACCCTACAACCCAGAGGATACTAGATATGTGCATTTAGATAAACGTAGTGTTACATCCGCGTCAGCAGTCTTGCTTCTTGCACTTCCGGTCTGCACGATTATTCGACAACAACTTCTTGGCTTATCGGCCAACGCAATGTGTACGACTCGATTTTAGCCAAATACTTTACTCTGGATTGTTCACAGGGCATGCATTTGCGTAGTACAGTGATCCTTGATGCATTTATTTAACTTCCTGGATGGATTGTAATCGATGAATTTTGGTGCATCGATGGCAGAAATCAGAAATATTCCGGGAAATATTACTACTGCGTTTTGACCCTGGTCAACTATTCTTTATCAAGTGTATCATCTGTGGTCTGAAAGACCGGAAAGTGGATGTTCGATGGAACAACCTATTAGATCTGACCCTTCTCCTAGAGTCTGTGCTGGATTTTATCAAGAAAATGGAGCGAGCGAAGGAGAGACCCACGCGATAAAATTATCCTGAAAAAATGCCAAAACTTGCAAGGTAGGTTTTGTAAATCAATTTATATTTCACCAAATTCGCGGGCCAAAACATTATCAATTAAATGTAGTTAACAGAAAAGATGATAGGAAAATACTTCTGAAGCTGAATCTTTTTCTCTAAAGCCTTTTTGGGCGAAATAGTGGAGCCTCAAAATGGCCAATTTTGCATTTTTTTTACAATTTGCCTCAGATGTCTTCATCACCCACGGCCTAAATATAATTTTCCCCAAAAATATTTTATGATATTTAGAAACTTCAATATCCATGTAAGCTATGCTGCTAATTTGGTTTCTGGGAAAAGAGTACTTTTGGAGAAATTGCGGATATGGTTATGCTTGTTTTTCATGCTTGTCAAAATGGCTGAGGGCAACATGGTAGATCGACCATTTTTTCCTAGTTCATAAAAATCAAAATATTTTTATAGCGATTTTTATAAACCAGAAGAATGGCTCTACACCCTGGTGGAATTTCATTTGAATTGGTTCACATGCACGCGAGAACCAGACTTGTTTATTTTTACTTTTCGAGAGTGAATTTTTTTCTCAAAACATTAGCTTGAGGCTGGCGTGATCGATTGCGGTTTACCATGGCAACAATACATCTGCCGACCCAAATATGGCTGTTTTTGTTCATACCCCCAGGTAACCTACCTCCACACAAAAATGAAGGGGGGTTGAAAATTTTCATTTCCAACTTTGCTTCACTTTCTCAGAGAACTACTCTTAATAGCTTACGAAAATCACAACTGCTGACTACGAACAAGACGTAGTTCCTTTTTAAAAAACACACAACTGTTTTTATTTTAGTCATTGGCCCAATTTATGCCGGAGACGAATTATCACCCGTCTTAGACGGAATATTCGTCTCCAGCATATAAATTGGACCATTCTTACGAAATATTCAACATACATCGCTACTACAGAACGTGGCACACGATACATATTAAAGTCATTGCGACATATTACTGTAGTCTAACTTCGTAACATATGCATTTTTGGTAGGCATTTGCTTTTCGTGCGAATAGGATTCATAGCCCTTTAAAAAGAGATAACTAGCATCTAATCTACAACTGGTAAACAGTTTTGCATGATCGCGTTAAGATTTCGGCATGGTGAAAGGAATTAATTTTTTTGACGTCGCGGGTTTGACTGAAATGGAAACCTAAAATAATATCAGAGTCCATTTTGTTAAAAAATCACTATTAAAGTTCCTATAAATATAAATATATATTTTCTGAGGCAGAACGCCGAAAAGAAAAAATTATTTTTGGTGAAACGCGATTTTTTATGAATTTTCAACGTCTGGGAAAATCGCATTATTTAAAACATGACCGCGTAGCAGAACCATCGTGAAAGTACTGGATCTAGCACAATTCGTGACGTCATTCCAGGCCATCAATCGATCGATCGCGAGCCTTGAGTTGTGTCTTCGTTCTGAGCATAGTTTAATAGAGGGAAATGGTTATGAAGCCCGGCAAAGTTCTTTGTTATATGTTTTTGTTCGCTATTTTGGGGGTTGACCGTGCACAAAACTTGACAAAATACAATAGGTGGTCACGTGTGTTCAAGCAACTAACATAGAAACGTTGCGGTTACGTAATTCATGCATAGTGTATGAGCGCAAAACAAAAGATGTGCACGGCCATGGACCTTCCAACATAAATCTTGGCCTCTTTGTTTGCTCGTTTGAAGTTTGCCGGGCCTTTCATAACCATTTCCCTCTATGTAACTATGTTCTGAGCTATAAATGCAGTTCAAAATTGTGTGAGCCGAGCCGTTCTTTTGCCGTTGCCCGTTGCTCTTAGCACTTCAGAGATCATGATTTCTTGGTCAAGTTTTCTGGGTTGATCGATCGGCGAGTCTGACAGCGAAGAAAAAAAAAATTGAGTAAAGATGAAATTAGAGTTTCTGTCTTTGTAAAAAAATTATAAGGTACTTCAATTTGCTTCGTTCGTGGTTCCAGAATTTTCGTAGAATTCAAGGTAATAATTTATTCTTTGCTGAACCAAAATAATTATTTTTTTTTTTATCTTTGTTAAGATGCATTAAGCGATTCTAGATACAGTGAGCACGGCTGATTTGATTCAAGATTTGCTCAGTCTGTTGTTTATTACAGTGTTTATACTACGCGAACAATCGACAACATTTCACTTTGGAAAATTTGTTTACTTTACTGAATCTGGCGACTATCAAAAGGAGGACAGATTCTCACCGAAAAATCGACATCTTTAGTAGCTTTAGCATTATTAATGAACCTGACTAAGCTAAAATCATTTAAAAGCAAAGTGAAGATATTCCTGAATCGAATCGTAAGTTCGAACAGAAGCTTCAGAAGATTACTGTCTGAATAGCGCACGGCCTTTCCGTACAAGTTATCCACTGCAAATAATTCAATACATGAGTCCAGACTTTCGTTCTAGAACTTCCATGCAAATACCTTAGCCAAGTCAGTATATTCCATCTGTTAGTTTAAATACTGTCGAAGCGATTATTTTCATTCAATTCAGCTGTGTGTGCTCGTGTGAAATGTCATAATTTCCCTGTTGAGCGACCATCCGCGTGGACTGGCGTTTATTTGGGCTCGCGGACGGTCTTTGAGTTTTAGCAATACTCAAGCAATTTTACATGATAATTACTTTCCCTACCTCATTCATAACATTATTATATTTTTAACAACAAGTTGTAAGAAATTATTTTTCAAGTATTCAAGCTACTTTAGTCTCGTGTTTGTAGTAGTGGTCTTTGGACGGGAGGTTGCGTGACATTTTCCGTGAGTTCGGCTCGATATATAAGCGTATAGACATGAGGCGACAATTATAGTCCTAATCCAATTCCACAGCTCTCGTAAAAAATAGCGTAATTCATTAAACAAAAAAACGTATAATTATTTCAGCGTTACCAGGAAAAAGTGTGTATTACACTTTTTTTCGGGGGGGGGGGGGGGGACAATTCTACGAAAATTCTGTAATACCCATCAAGATCAATTCACTCTGCTTTCCAGTTCAAAACTGGGCGCCAATGGCGCTGGAATGACGTCACTAGTCCCAGTCTCCTCTTTGACTCGCGTCGTAGGGAAAACAAACTAACTTGACGGCCCATAGAAAATTGCTTGTTTTAACCAAAACAAATTTTTTTTACGGAATTTTGCTTAAGTACAATAGTAAACCATTGCATTTGGGGACTCCCCCCCCCCTCTCCCAAAAATATTTTTGGGGTTATAGGCACTTTAATAATACCAGTGAACTGATTTCTATAACTGATTTGATAGTAATCTAAGAACTTATTTTACACATATTAACAATACATAATTTACATTTTAACTACTTAATGTGTATATCCTGTTTTATTGTTTCTATTTTATGTACTTGTGTATTTTTATCTACTTATGTATTTGTGTCCCCAATTAGCTTTACAGCTAGATATTCCACACACTTTTTAAAATAAAGTTTGAGTGTATGTACATGTGTATGTAAATAATGAAGCTATAAAATAAGTATAGGAAAATCGTATTTTTTCCGTTCATACGATTTTTTGTTTATAATATTCTCAACAAATTTTTGCTGCGGCCATCACGCTACTCTAGCACACGAAACGCTTCACTAGTTTCCAAAGTGCTCACCAAGTTTTATTTGAACGCGCAGGCAAACCAAGCGTCGAACTTTTTGAAATAATTGCAGTACTATAGTTTTAGAACACATTTAAACCATTAACTTGAAAACTTATTTCAATGCCATTAAGCGGCAAAAAACGTCTCTACTTGTCGGTTACCGGTTTAGTCACCACATTCCGTATTGCACTCTATAACCTATTTATGCATTCGTCAATTGACCCAATCAGAACAGCTGGCATATTTTTGTTGAGTATATTAAATCAAGTGCTATTACGAGTTGCCCAATGCAGGAGCTTTTGATCTCAACTTGAAAAAAGTCGAAATCGAGCAGACCTTTTTCGAAGTTCGGTCTGCCCTTTGTGTCAACTAAAAACCTTAACCCCCTTTTTTAAAAACCAATTGTTACGGTTTGATTCTCTCATGAATCTCTCTTCAACAAATTCACTTCATGTCTTCCTCTTTGATGTTCCTAGGAGCAGCGATTTTTCTGTATGAGCGAAGATATCTTAGTCATAACATTTTAGCACCGATTTTTGACCAAAAAGGTCAGCAAAATCCCCTCGATAAGGTGTTCCTTTAAAAAAGCATTTCATTTAAGAAATAATAGTCATACTTCGTTACCTTTCCCTAAATGTTAGTCAGGGAACATTTTGGTGTGTCAATTGTTTACGTGGCTTTATGTTTCCGTGGCAAACCATTTCCGTTGCAAATGGCGTGATATGACGTCCATAATTGAAACGTGGACTAAGTAGTTTCCTAACTATACCGTTTGGAGATACATTTAGGGAGGTGTCACACTGTTCTGCAACACCTCAGACGTACAAATCGAAAAAAAGACCCAGGCAAGAAAATAGGTTAATTACTATGATGCAGGAAATCTGAGATTCAGCTAAGATATGCTTGCTTGAAGTGAATATTTACTGTTGGATTAAAAAAAGAAGAATAAATTTCCTGCATTTTTAATATGTAGTTTATGTACGTTTGGGTGATGTTCACGCGCCGTTTTCCATAGAAACAAGGAAAGCAAACCACCGACGGATGAGCAGTAAACTGAAGCTCTGCCCGTGCGTTTATACAATTTTGGTACATTTCTTAGCCGTCCTCTGCAAAACAACAAACGTGAAATGACCGGCAAGTTCTGGGTTTTTTGCTCAAACGCGAAACCACGGGGGGGGGGGCATTGGTGAATTCCCATCTTTAGATTTGAACGTTGCCTTAACACTATTCAGCTGAGGTTAGTTCTGTACACCTATTGATAAACTGAATGTAAACTAGGAGTTTTCAGCGATATTCTGAAGTAAAACACCAATTCATTTTAAATCGACGTTGTCCTAGGGCGTGAAACTCCATAAGTACCCCCACAGTGTGTGCAATTTAGGATTTAATTTGTCTCACGACCAAGTCAGAAATCCGACCATATTTGTTGAAGTACACTGTCAACTCCGATTTTAACTCATTAGTTTAAATTAACTCCATTAATTGTTCTATATTATATTCTGTAGCCTAGCTGTATCAGGCATGAATTTGCCAATGGGACGCAGGCAAAACAAGAAGTTCAACAGTCAGCTTGTTCGTTGTGGAACCAGCCCAGCATTTGATTTCGCCTCATTTAGTGTATGTTTTATGGCGCTAAATAAAGGACCGAATGGGAACATTTGGGTAATGACTGCCAATTGCACAATCAATAACAGCACGTTTAACAATTAGAACCATTCAACTTAGTCCACCGAAGGGGTCATCTACTCCAACTGGCAAGATTTGCACTGCCTTCCCAACGGAGGTTGTAGGTACGTTTTACTGATTGTACAAAGGGGCCGACTCAGCATTTATTATCTAATAAAACTCGCCTAAAGGCGATAGGAATTGTATAGGAACTAGACTCGAATTCATTCGCGTTCACTGGCCGACTTTGCGACACGCATACATAGAATGTGACATGATTAGAGGAGTTTAAAAAGTACACAAAAAAATACGTATTACTGCGATACGGTATTTTCTCGATTAAATGCTGGGCTCCGAATAAACCGCCGGGTCCAACAAGGTCCTAGTTTTAAATAAACGCCTGAGGTACCAGCGTTTATTTCAGGTACGGCTTTTATTTTATGTAAAAAAAACCCTTGGGGGAATTTTCATCACCTGAATAGGTCGACGTGTTACTAGATCCGTGAACCACACAAATGTTACTAATCATATGTTTTATACTGACGAAAAGAAATAATTTGAAATCGCACGGAAGATGATCAGAAATTTAGACAGTTGTTTTTAACAACAGTAAGAAGGTGAAATTAAATAAAAGCGAGGGAAGTACGCTGATCTCAATATAATTGTTTTGTGTTCCTCTACAATACATTTAAATTAAAAATGAGATAAAAAATCAAACATTTATATTTGCAAAGAATCAACTAACATACGTTCAATATCT
>MU826550.1:0-18076 GCA_029204205.1 Desmophyllum pertusum
TGTTGGTGATGCTTTATACCTTTTTCTGATCTTGCTAGTTTAAAAATTAATTTAGGAGATTTTTCTGACATTTTTAAAAATACTTGCAAATCCAAGATGGCGGATTTGTTTTGAAAATGTGTGACGTAATTTTGGGCGCGGATATGATAGTCATAATTGACAAGTGACTGTCACTTCAAAATAAACATTTTAAAATTCTTTTAAATTAGAAAAACCCCTCCACTCAAAAGATATTTATGGTAATCATTCAGTTAAATGGACAAAAATACATACGTTTATTCATTATACACAAGAAGATACCATTTCTGGAGTTAATTTTATTATTCATGGTATACTTATTTATTGAATGACCTATACACTTTGGTGAAAAATCATGTTTACGACAATACTACATGTTTCTTTGCTAACTCAAGAGCAAGATCTTTCACTGACAGCTTCGCAGCGACATGACTGTTAGGTTGGTACGAGGCTCGTTTCGCCCCGAGGTTTGATGGCAGGCATTGCTGAGCACATCTCCCTGACCAAGAGTAATTGTATATGAGTAAAATGTATAAAGTTATCAAGATGGTTATAAGTTAAATTTATATATATATATATATAATATTAAGCGGCAGGTTCAGTTTATGTTTTTTTTTTTTTTTTTTATTTGGTCTTCTAAATTCCATGACTGACTAACATCTAATTTCTCCTTACACATTATCAATAGCATTGTCAAGCAGATCCAGGTTATGAGAATAAAGAAAATCATCAACTAAGCGCATATTGTAGTCGTCTTGATGTATTATTAAATTCTCAGGCTAAACATTTAAAAGAAATGTGTTGTAATCATTAAAGCAGGAATTGAGTTTGTGTTTTTCTGAGCTGTGTGGCTGATAATTGAAACGGTCAGGATGGAGCATCAGTTTTTGGGTGGGGGGGGGGGGGGGGGTGAGGCAGCGGGGGCAGGCAGGGGCAGGGGAGCAGGGGAGGCTCAGGGCAAGCAGCCAAATCCTAACGTTCCCAGAGTTCCTCGTTAGCCTTGTCCAGCCGGTGTTGGAGGCCGGCCAACAAGGGACCTGGGGGGAAGCCCCCCCCCCGATCCGCCCATGACAAGATTCTTAGTGACTCCGGGTGTGCCATAAGGAACAGGCGGAGACATAGGGAGCAGAGAGGCAGCGGCAGCAGGATAGAAGCAGGGGAGCAGCGGAGCAGCGAGAGCAGGGGAGCAGGGGAGCAGGAGAGCAGGGAGCAGGGGAGCAGGGGAGCAGGAGCAGGGGAGCAGGGGAGCAGGGAGCAGGGGAGCAGGGGAGCAGTGGTAGCAGCGGGAGCAGGGCAGCAGGGCAGCAGGGAGCAGGGGAGCATGGGGAGCAGGGCGAGCAGGGGAGCAGGGGAGGCAGTGGAGCGAGGGGAGCAGCGGCAGCTAGGCGCAGCAGGGGAAGCAGGGGAGCAGGGGAGCAGCGGAGGAGCAGGGACAGCAGCTCATTCTTTAGGAGCAGGCGGAGCAGGGAAGCAGCAAAAGGGGATCAGGGGAGCAGGGGGAGCAAGGGGAGCAGGGAGCAGGGGAGCGCAGGGGCAGCAGGGGAGCAGGGGAGCAGGGGAGCCAGTGGGAGCAGGGGGAGCCAGGGGGAGCAGGGGAGCAAGGGAGCAGGGGAGCAGAGGGAGCAGGGCAGCCAGGGCAGTAGGGAGCAGGGGAGCAGGAGCAGCAGGGGAAGCAGGGGAGCAGGGCGAGCCAGCCGAGGAAGCAGGGGAGCATGAGAGCAGCGGGAGCAGGTAAAGCCAGGGAAGCATGAGGTGAGCTGGGGAGTAGGGGGCAAGCAGGGGAGCAGGCAGGAGCAGCGGGAGTCAGGGTGAGCAGTGGCAAGCAGAGGGACAGCAGGGTGGAGCAGAGGGAGAGCAGGGGAAACACCCCTCCACTTGGGTAGCAGGGGAGCAGCGAAGAGCAGGGGCGAGGCATGAGAGCAGGAGCGGCAGCAGGATAAGCAGCGGGAAGCATGGGAGCTGCGGGAGCAGTACGGGAACAGGAGAGCAGGGGAGCAGCGAAGAGCAGGGCGAGCAGTCTGGAGCAAGGGGGAGCCAGCCGGGAGCAGAGGGAGCCAGAGGAGCAGGGCGCGCGAGGCGGAGCAGGGCGCGCAGGGGAGCAGAGGGAGCAGGGGAGCAGGGGAGCAGGGGAGCAGGGAGGAGCAGGCCGAGAGGAGCAGGTGCGAGCAGTGGGAGCCGCGGAAGGGGAGCAGGGGAGCAGGAGGAAGCAGAGGGTGGGAGGCAGGGCGAGCAGGGCAGCAGGGACAGTAGGGGAGCAGGGGAGCCCAGGGGAGACAGGGGGAGCAGGGGAGCAGGAGAGCAGGGGAGCCAGAGAGCAGGGAAGCAGGTAAGCAGGGAAGCATGTGGGAGCAGGGAACAGGGGGGAGCCAGCGGGAGCAGGTAAGCAGGGAAGGCATGGGAGCTGGGGAGCAGGGGAACAGTGGAGCCAGGGGAGCAGGAGAGCAGGGGCAGCAGGGGAAGCAGGGGAGCAGGAGGGCAAGCAGGGGGAGCAGAGGAGCAGGTGGAGCAGGGGAGCAGCGGAAGCAGGGGAGCAGGTGTAGCAGGCGGAGCAGGGGGAGCAGGGGATCAGTGGGAGCAGGGCAGCAGCGGCAGCGGGCAGCAGGGGAAAAAGGCACGGGGAAGCAGGGGAGCAGGGGGAACATGGGGAAGCAGGGGAGCAGGATAGAGCAGGGCCTAGCATGAGGAGACAGGAGGAGCAGCGGTAAAGCAGGGAAGCATTGGGAGGCTGGAGAGCAGCGGGGAACAGTGGGAAGCCAAGACTGTGACGCCAGACGCGGGAGCAGCGGGCCAGCAGCGGCCATGAGCAGGCGGAGCAGGCGAGCAGGGGAGCAGGCGGAAGCAGGCGGAGCAGGGGAGCAGGAGTCGAGAGCAGGGGGAGCAGTGGGAGCAGGGGAGCAGGGGAGCAGCGGGCCAGACAGGGGATGCCAGGGGGAGCAGCGCGGAGCAGGGGAAGCAGGAGTGGAAGACAGGGGTTAGCACCGGGGGAGACAGGGGAGCAGGCGGAGACAGGGCGAAGCAGGGGAGCCAGAGGGAAGCATGGGGAGCAGGGGCAGCAGGGGAGCAGGAGGGGAGCATGGACGAGAGCAGGCGGAGCAGGCGGAGCAGGGGCAGCCGCGGAGCAGGGGAAGCAGGCGAGAGAGCCAGGTAAGCAGAGGCAAGCATGACCGAGCTGGGGAGCAGCGGGAACAGTGGAGCAGGGGAAGCAGGAGAGCAGGGGAGAGCAGGGGCGAAGGAGACAGGGTTTTGAGAGCAGGGGAAGCAGGGGAGCAGAGGAGCATGAGGAGCAGGGGAGCAGGGGAGCAGAAACACCAGGCGAGCAGGACGGGAGCAGCGGGAGCTAGTGGGAGCAGATCGGGAGCAGGGAGCAGACGGGAGTAGGGGAGCAGCGGGAGCAGGGCAGCAGGGGGCGAGTAGACGGGAGCAGAGGCCCGAGCAGGGAGGCAGGGAGCAGAGGTGGGAGCAGGGGAGCGAAGCCGTGAGAGCTAAGGGGAGCATCGAGAGCAGGGGAAGCTAGCCGTAAGACAGGGAAGCATGGGGAGCTGGGGAGCAGGGGCCACGAGCAGGGGAGCAGAGGCGAAGACAGGTGAGGAGCAGGGGTCGAGTCCAAGGGCAGCAGGGGAGCATGGAGGAGCAGGGGTAGGCCAGAGCAGGGAACAGACTGGGAGAACAGTGGGCCCCAGCAGCCCCGAAGAGTCTAGTGGAGAGCATGAGAGAGCAGGGAGCAAGGTAAAGCAGGAAGCATGAGGAGCTACAGGGGAAGCCATGCGGAAAACAGGGGAGCCAGGAGAAGAGCAGACCAGAGAGCAGAGGCAGCAGGGAGAAGCAGGCGGCGAGCAGGGGGGAGCCAAGGGCGAGCAGTCGGGGAGCAGAGGGAGCAGGAATGAGCAGGGGAGCAGGGGAGACCAGGGCAGTTAGGGGAAGCAGGGGAGCCAGGCGGAGACGCAGGGGGAACAGGGCAAGCAGGAGGGACGCATGCAGGAGAGCAGAGAGAGCAGGGGAAGCAGGTAAGCTCCAGGGAAGCCATGGGAGCTGAGGGAAGGCAGCAGCGGAGGAGCAGGGAGCCAGGGGAGCAGTCGGGAGCAGGGGAGCAGGGGAGCAGGGCAGCAGTGGCAGCAGCGGGAGCAGGTGAATGCAGACGGCGAGCAGGGGGAAGCGAGACGAGGGAACAGGGGAGCAGCCAGGGAGGGCTGCCATCCCATGGACGACGGAGCAGGGGAGGCAATGAGAAGCATCCCCCCCCTCCCCCCCCTCCCCCCCCCCCCCCCCCCCCACCCCCCCCCTTCCCTTTGGAGGGAGCAGCGTAAGCAGGGGAAGCAATGGAGCTCGGGAGAGCAGGGGAACAGCGGCGAGCATAGTAGGCCATCAGCAGCGGCAGTATAAGGGGAGCAGGGGTCAGCCCCAGGGGGAGCAGGGGAGCAGGGGAACAGAGGCAGAGCAGGGGAGGCAGGAGCGAAGACGCAGGGAAGCATATGAAGGAGCAGGAGGACGCACAGGTAAGCAGAGGAAGCATGGGAGCTGAGGGAGCAAAGGCGGGAAGCAGGGGGAAGCAGGGGAGCAGGGAGCAGGGGAGCAGAGGGAGCAGGGCAGCAGACAGGGCAGCAGGGTAGCAGGGAGCAGGGGAGCAGGGAGACAGGCAGAACAGGGTAGCAGGGGGGGAGCAGGGAGAGCAGGGGAGCCATGAGAGCAGTGGGAGCAGGTTAAGCCAGGCAGAAGCAAGCGGAGCCTGGGGTAGCAGGGGAACAGGGGAGCAGGGGAGCAGGGGAACAGGGGAGCAGGGGGAGCAGGAGAGCAGGGAGCATGAGAGTAGGGGAGCAGGGAAGAATGGGAGCAGGGGAGCAGGGAACAGGGGAGCAGGGGAGCAGGGAGCAGGGGAGCAGGAGAGCAGGGGAGCAGGGAGCAGGGGAGCAGGGAGCAGGGCAGCAGGGCAGCAGGGGAGCAGGGGAGCAGGGCAGCAGGGCAGTAGGGGAGCAGGGGAGCAGGGAGCAGGGGACCGGGGAGCAGGGGAGCAGGAGAGCAGGGGAGCATGAGAGCAGGGGAGCAGGTAGGCAGGGAAGCTGGGAGCTGGGAGCAGGGGAGCAGGGGAGCAGGGAGCAGGGGAGCAGGGGAGCAGGGGAGCAGGGCAGCAGGGGAGCAGGGGAGCAGGGGAGCAGGGAGCAGGGAACAGGGGAGCAGGGGAGCAGGTAAGCAGGTAAGCATGGGAGCTGGGAGCAGGGGAACAGGGGAGCAGGGGAGCAAGGAGAGCAGGAGAGCAGGGGAGCAGGAGAGCAGGGAGCAGGGGAGCAGGGGAGCAGGGGAGCAGGGGAGCAGGGGAGCAGGTAAGCAGGGAAGCATGGAGAGCTGGGGAGCAGGGAACAGGGGAGCAGGGGAGCAGGGGAGCAGGGAGCAGGGGAGCAGGGGAGCAGGGGAGCAGGGGAGCAGGGTAGCAGGGGAGCAGGCGAGCAGGGGAGCAGGGAGCAGGGGAGCAGGGGAGCAGGGAGCAGGGCAGCAGGGCAGTAGGGGAGCAGGGGAGCAGGGAAGCAGGGGAGCAGGGGAGCAGGAGAGCAGGGGAGCATGAGAGCAGGGGAGCAAGGTAAGCAGGGAAGCATGGGAGCTGGGGAGCAGGGGAGTAGGGGAGCAGGGGAGGCAGGGGAGCAGGGGAGCAGGCAGCAGGGCAGCAGGGAGCAGGGGAGCAGGGGAGCAGGGGAGCAGGGGAGCAGGGGAGCAGGGCAGCAGGGGAGCAGGGCAGCAGGGGAGCAGGAGGAGCAGGGGAGCATGAGAGCAGGGGAGCAGGTAAGCAGGGAAGCATGGGAGCTGGGGAGCAGGGAACAGGGGAACAGGGGAGCAGGGGAGCAGGGGAGCAGGGGAGCAGGAGAGCAGGGGAGCAGGGGAGCAGGGGAGCAGGGGAGCAGGGGAGCAGGGGAGCAGGGAGCAGGGAGCAGGGGAGCAGGGGAGCAGGGGAGCAGGGAGCAGGGGAGCAGGGCAGCAGGGGAGCAGGGGAGCAGGGGAGCAGGGCCAGTAGGGGAGCAGGGGAGCAGGGGAGCAGGGGAACAGGGGAGCAGGGGAGCAGGAGAGCAGGAGAGCAGGGGAGCAGGTAAGCAGGGAAGCATGGGAGCTGGGGAGCAGGGGAGCAGGGGAGCAGGGGAGCAGGGGAGCAGGGGAGCAGGCAGCAGAGGCAGCAGGGGAGCAGGGGAGCAGGGGAGCAGGGGAGCAGGGGAGCAGGGGAACAGGGGAGCAGGGGAGGCAGGAGAGCAGGGGAGCATGAGAAGCAGGGGAGCAGGTAAGCAGGGAAGCAGGGAGCTGGGGAGCAGGGGAACAGGGGAGCAGGGCAGCAGGGCAGTAGGGGAGCAGGGGAGCAGGGGGAGCAGGGGAGCAGGGGAAACAGCGGGAGCAGGGGAGCAGGAGAGCAGGGAAGCATGAGAGCAGGGGAGCAGGTTAAGCAGGGAAGCATGGGAGCTGGGGAGCAGGGGAGCAGGGGAGCAGGGGAGCAGGGGAGCAGGGCAGGGAGCAGGGGAGCAGGGCAGCAGGGCAGCAGGGGGGCAGGGGAGCAGGGGAGCAGGGGAACAGGGTAGCAGGGGAGCAGGAGAGCAGGGGAGCATGAGAGCAGGGGAGCAGGTAAGCAGGAAGCAAGGGAGCTGGGGAGCAGGGGAACAGGGGAGCAGGGGAGCAGGGGAACAGGGGAGCAGGGGAGCAGGAGGAGCAGGGGAGCATGAGAGCAGGGGAGCAGGGAAGCATGGGAGCAGGGGAGCAGGGGAACAGGGAGCAGGGGAGCAGGGAGCAGGGGAGCAGGAGCAGGGGAGCAGGGGAGCAGGGGAGCAGGGAGCAGGGCAGCAGGGCAGCAGGGGAGCAGGGAGCAGGGAGCAGGGCAGTAGGGGAGCAGGGGAGCAGGGAGCAGGGGAGCAGGGGAGCAGGGGAGCAGGAGAGCAGGGGAGCATGAGAGCAGTGGGAGCAGGTAAGCAGGGAAGCATGGGAGCTGGGGAGCAGGGGAGCAGGGGAGCAGGGGAGCAGGGGAGCAGGGAGCAGGGGAGCAGGGGGGAGCAGGGGAGCAGGGGAACAGGGGAGCAGGGGAGCAGGTAAGCAGGGAAGCATGGGAGCTGGGGAGCAGGGGAACAGGGGAGCAGGGGAGCAGGAGAGCAGGGGAGCAGGGGAGCGGGAGCAGGGAGCAGGGGAGCAGGGTAGCAGGGGAGCAGGGGAGCAGGGAGCAGGGGAGCAGGGGAGCAGGGGAGCAGGGAGCAGGGGAGCAGGGAGCAGGGGAGCGGGGAGCAGGGGGGCATGTGGCAGGTGGGCAGGGGGGTCTGAACTTCCCGTAAATTTTACTTCCGGTTCCCGCCCCTTCCTGGTTCCCGCTTCCCGCCTTTTCGCCCCTCCCGTAGACTTCCTGACTTCATTACTCCCGGGTTTTCCCCTGCCCCACTTACAACAGACGCTAAATCATAGACTGTTCACAGCCTCTCTATTTTTGTAGCCGCGAGCGAACTGGAACTTAGCTCTCGAGAAAATAGAGAGGCTGTGAACAGTCTACTAAATCATGGTCTAAAGACATTAACATTCAGATACCGATCGCGAGTTTCAGGCTCTCTCCGCGCGTTTTATTTGCCCCACTAAACAAGGGCTCTGGAACAAGCTAACATTGGACGAATAAGGCTCCAGTGAAATTTTTCTCGCACGCGAGAATTTTCTACAGACACAGTTCCAAACAAAAACTGAACGAAATTGACTTGCAACTAAATAATTTGTTTGCTGATCTATAAATTGATCTATAATATAAAAGTGAGCGTGACCGCTAAATCATCTGAATACTTACCAACAGTAGACCAAGTTGGAGGCAAAACAGCGACAGATATCGAAACATCTTGTAGCCTTGAAACTGACTCTTCGAATCTGCAAAAAATATAACAATTGAATTATATTCCGATCCCGTATTCAGATAAACAGACTCAGGAACTACGTCGACTCACTTACCACTGAAAAGACTTCAAAATGTTCTCTCCTTTAGCTTGAGAGGTTTTTGATAGTTCTTCCTCGAAAGGCTCCGATGAAAAGATCAGAAAAGATGACCTCCTACACTAACAAGCCAACCTTTATATGTGTAATCCTTCTGAAGGAAAGCGAATTTGTTCGTGTTCTTATGACTGTTACGTCAGTATTTTCTACATATGACGTTATTTGTATTATATCAATATCCCCATGCCGGCAAAAATACATGAAAATAATATGGTGGGGGGGGGGGGGGAGTTAGTTCGAGGCTATAGCAAATAAAAATATATTCGGCCATGGCGAATTGTTCTGTATGTTGTGTAAAAACTTTAGTTAAATAAAATAACGATGGAAATATTTGTTATCGAAGCTCTCTGACTGGCGGACACTCTCTTAAGCGGATAGCTCTACTTACGGCCACCTAGCTTGACAAAACCCCGTTTGAACTCTAGCTCATACAAACTCTGTATTTACACATTCTCGCAAGCGGCCAGCTCCAGTTGCGGACACGTTTTCTGCTTCCCGAGGGTGTCCACTTACGGGAGTTTCGACTGTACAAGACATACTAATACTCATTCCGATATTCAACTGATGTAGCGTACTCAGTTATTTTTATTCATCTCTCTCGGTCGACAAAATAACTATAAAATCCAGTATGCGCATTCTAACCGGCGGCTACAGTCGACGCTCTCTGAGCGGACACTCTCGCAAGTGGACAACTCTATCATACGTCGACCGCCTGAGCGAAACCCCGTGTGAACTCTAGCTCATACAAACTCTGTATTTACACATTCCCTCGGCTTCAAGGTCGCAAACAAAAGCAAATTATGTGAGAAGACAGACTATCGTTCTTGCCATGGTCGGTGTTTCAAAAATAATTTCGAAATGATGGTACGTTCTTTGGTGACTAGCTACTTACTTTGTCAGTTTTTTCACAGTACCGTTTACGTTTGCAGGTTTATATTTGCACGTGACAGAACAAATTGTCACTGAAAGCTTCCACACAATGTCGCCGATCATGTCAAAGTTCTGGTGAAATTATGCTGACTGGAATCGAAATTATCCATCGTTTGTTGATGATTGCAAACAGACAGCATTAAAAGAAACATTTACCGTGAGGATAATTTTAAGATTTCTCAGAAAAAAAAACTGATTCGACGAACTAAATACCTCTTTTCGTTTCAAATTTACACAGGCCGGCGACAATACGATTTTTGATTTAAGAGCAATAGCACATATCGATGTTTTTCGGATAACAGAGTTATTAGAAGTATCGTCAAAGGAAAAATGCAGCTAGCAATATGCCGAAGGGCACGGTTCAGTTTTCACTCAACTCTGCGCTTCAGTGTAGCTAAAGGATGCAGTGGATTAAATTATGCTTGCTTTAATTCAAATACCGTTATACGAGCTTCAGAATATATGGGTAACCCAGCTATATATCATGAAACTATAAATGAAGAACTACTAGCTACATCAATTATAGTCGCGGTTGGGTTTTGTATCGCGCGCGTAATCGGCTTGGAAAAGTGTCGGGTAAAACTCTCTTTTTCTTCCAGAGACTTGTAGGCCATATTCGTTTTGAACTACATCTTACACTAATCTGCTTTTTTGGCTCACTCTTTGTCGTTTGCAAGCCGTTAAATCGTTCCGGCTCTGTTTATTTTAGTCAGCTACGTTGCGAAATATATCGGAAACGCCCGTGTAGCGAATTTGTTTCACGCGATAATTCAATCGGAAAAAAGGAGTCGAAACTCACTGCGAATCGAGCCGTGAAGCCGACTGAACAGTTGTACGTTTTCAAGGTAAATTTCACTGATCCACGAAACGAAAAGAATGGTTCGATCCGAAAGTTCTAAAGACGAAATTTCTTCACACAAGCGGAAGGGGCTGAAACAATCGAATAAAGTTTAGAAGCTCAGAAATGTGAGGTCCGAAAAGCAGCCGCATAAGGCCCGTTTATTTCGTGCGATTTGAACGGCAATTTGAACGGAATTTTTAGCGCCCGTGTAAACTATCTGCGATATCACCACGATTCGATCTACCTTGTAGGTCGCTTTTTAGTAGCCGAATCGCCGATAAATCGCATCGAAATTCGAGCAAGAAATATCGGCGATTTCGAGGTAGCCTGTGAGCAGGCTCATCGCGCGAATGAGAGCCTGCTCGCAGGCTAATTTCGAAGCGACAAATCGACCTTGAAATCGCAGGTAGTTTACACGGGCGATTTAGAATCGCGCTGAAAATCGCCATTCAAATCGCGGCTAAAATCGCATCAAAACTCGCCGTGTAAACTGGCCTGAAGACTTGAGAATCACCTTAAAAAGCTTCGCCAATATCTGCTGGGTGAACATGATGTCGTCCAATGTTCCGCGGAATTCGTTGCAATATATTAAAGAAAAACTCCAGTTTTCGTGCTCGGCAATAATTAGCTATTTTAATATTTCGTAGAAATCAAGGATGTATGTTCCTAAATGAAAACTGTACACATGCAAAATTAATCACTATGTTTTACGATCCAACTGAAACTTTCGCAAGCTCACGTTTCTTCAGAAAATCCACTTTTCTCCGAGGTTTCTTTGAGATAAAACTATCACCTAGCAATAAAAGTATTGGAGTCATAAAAGATAACAAAGATTTTGCTCCTCAAAAATTTTCTTCCGCTTCAATGTTTAGCTAAAAAATCCGAATTGTGCTAGTTTATCCAAAATACCTTTGGAATTGACAATATACAACGAGAAGACACAGAATTACCGTTAGCCTTCGCGCTCACTCCTCGCGCGTCGCGCTCGCGCCGAACTTCCCTCCTCCCGGCTCCCCTTTCTACGCCTGTCACGCAGGTTAAATTATCGTTGTAAAGCCTTTATATCCAATTTCAGTGTTTTTAGGGCACTTGAATTAATAACTTCCGAGACGAGATATTATTACAATTATTATTCTAAAATCGTATGCGTTGCATTAATCACTTAATAAAATGCCAAAACAATGTATTTAGAAAAATAAATAAACAATTATAGTGATTTTGGATGAGATATGCAACGGTATTTTTAAATAAATAGACGCGAAAACTGAGTTTCTGCATTGTTTGTGTAGAGAATATAATGAACTTCAGGAAGAACGTGCTATAATTTTCACATATATTTCTGATGACCTCAGTTAATTCTAAAGACTGCTTATTTTGTAACGCAAAAACTAACAATGAGAATAAAGTCTTATTAAATAAACAAATGTCGCCTTAAGTTGACGCAAGATCAAACCTAACAATATCTCTATTCAGCAGTTGTTACAGACGTGTGTCAACTGACAATCAGCATCAGGTAAAATATGCAACTTGCAAAGATAACATGTTCAGCGCTTTCCTTTCACTTCCAAGAGTACCAAAGTTTAGGCATTTTTCTAAAAACATTTTCGTTGATTTCATTTTTCAACATATCGAAAAACAAACAGCACCACATGAAATTACTGCTCAATAGCTTTCATTTGAATGGTCACATACTGGGGTTTCATCCACAGACTTAAACGTTAGACTGAACCACCTGACTAGAGGTTTGATTTTGGGTAGTTACATGTACTTCACCTGAAGTGCAATAAATGAGGGCTGAGGTCTTATTTCCTGTCTAAGGACTCTTTTATGATAGCACTAATTTTTTGGTCTTTAGTTTAGCTTTTTTAAGGGGCATCCCGCAATCTCGAAATACTTTCGCTGGCGTTCTGACACGCGTTTAGATCTTGACTACAATTATACGCCTTTGGCCTTAACTAAACGTTGTTTTTCTAGTTCTAATAGTAGGATCCAAGCTATAACCTCGAATTAAAAAGCCCGCTAAATAATTATCACTAACCTTCGAATGCTTCTCATATTTGTTGACTCCTGAGAAACCCTTCGCAGATATTCCTTGTCTCAATTTCGTACATTTGTGAACTCTCAGTCACTCAAATCCAAATTTTCGACATTCTCGAAACGGAAACAGCATTTAAAAATCCATATTTGACCAAGGAAGTCCATTGACGCTCGATTTTGTGCTCATAAGGCCTTATCCGCCTCCGAGGTGCTAGATCAAAATATCCATCGGTCGCGTCATCATTCAATGTAAGTCACGTGGGATAAACGCGCGCGGCAGAAAAACCCTCGCGTGTGTTCCAGTTTTCTGTTCAAGCTAATTTTAGACGTGAATTTTACGGTGAGCTTAGGCTCAGCTACCGATAAAGATTTCTTATTACTTTGTGATGAGCTAGCCTGTGGAAAAAACAGCCGTCGCACATCACATCGCGCGAGCGCATTCGCAGAGTCGCAGGTTGCTGTCATGTACGACACAGTGACGACAGTCCTCTTCTAGAAGCTCGGCTTAAAAATAAACACTTTTAAACACTATTGCATGCATAGATCTTAGCCCGGCTGAATTTCAGGCCTCTCCTCTGGTCGCTTACTTCCGAGATAGAGAGTAAGCGATCAGAGGAGACGGCTGAATTCAGCCGGCAAAACAGATATTGGGATCGGATAATTTCATCCTACATTTCGTTCGGTCCTCCGTCTTGATTTAAGCAAAATTACCCAAAGTCGTTTATGATGCTCGTTTTGCCTCGTTTTAGCTTGCTTTCGATACGTTAGACAAATTCACAGCAAAAGAGTCCACAATCAAAATATTTCAACCTCTCCATTAACCTAAACTTGCTCCTAGTCGATTGTTTTAGTTCTCTACGTCCTGTAGGACGAATCTAAAGTGCCGGGCGGAATACATGAGCGTGAAGCGCGAGTCTTCACTGACGAGCGCGATGCGCACGCTGAGTCTGAACGCGAGCACGGGATTCTGTACGCGAGCACGCAGCGCGCGTGAAGCGGGGAAACCACGAGTGTCAAAATCAGTTGTTTATCTCACGCTTGGCGCTCGCACAATTCTAAAATTTCGTTTCCTCCTAGAAAATCAATACAATTGGATGGGTAGTCTCCTTCGCAGCCGTTATGAAGAAGCTGGTAACCGGTCGTTTTGCCTACGAGTTGTGGCGAACTGACCGTTAGCGAAACAACTTGTAGGCAAAACGACCACAACGAGAAGCTGCGTGACGACACAAGGAGACAAGATGATGGAGTTTCACGCAGGCTTTGCAGGTATTTCCGTTGACCAAGAAACAAAAGATCGACGAAATTTGGTGCGCGCGGCAAGTAAGCATTTTCCATAAGCGACAAAATAGCCGTTTGCTTTGAGACGCCTGTAGAGACCCTAGAGGTTGTCCCTGAGGTGGGTGTCCTGTGTTGATTCTGCCTTTTTGACTCGTCCCCAGTCGTCTCTTACGCGGAGGATGAGAGACGACTAGGGATGAGTCAGGATCCTGCCCATGATGCTTCACTCTCCAACCAATGAATTGAGCCCCCTCTAAGTGATTCATTTTCATCGGTGTGTCTCGCTTGGCGTGCAGTTGTTGTTGTGTGAAATATTCGCCACTTTCAACCCTTTTACAGCACTTATGTGACTTTAATCGACTATTCTCGTCAAGGAAAAGGTGACGGACATATTTTTTTGTTGGATCAACTGATATACAGGTAGGAACGATTGCTCAGTAAGGCGATCAGGGACGCCAAGTCTTCAAAGAAAATGGAGATCGAGGTGTTGAAACTTCGATGAACTGTGGACTAGCTCGCCCGCTTTAGGCCATCATTTACAATAATTATAAGCTTGTGTTGAAGCTTAAAAACAGTAATTACTTGGAAAGATACCTTTTGACGTGATCCAAGAAGTGCTAGAAGTATATGTAGCTACAACAAAATAAATTTCGTCTTTACGTATTTTAATTTCGATCGCGATTTTGTGCTGTGGCCTTTGGCGGCAAATGGACTGTTTCAATGGGTACAAACTGTAGCTGTCCAGTAGGGTACAGAGGAAGTCGCTGTGAAAACGGTGAGTGAATAGGGATGTTTACATACGTTGCATAAGGACTTCATTTTGCAGAAGAAGAAGAAGAAGAAGAAGAATTTAAAAAGAGGAAGACGATGAAAAAACAAACAACAAATAACACAACAACAAGCAGTAGTAGAAGGAGAAGAAGAAGAAGCAGTTGTAGTAGAAGAAGGAGGAGGAGGCGGAGAAGAAAAACAACAACAAAGCCAGTAGTAGAAAAAGAAGAAGAAGAAAAAGGAAAAGGAAAAGCAGAAGTAGTAGTAGTAGTAGAAGAAAAAGAAGGAGAAGGAGATGAAAAACAACAACAACAAACAACAAGTAGCAGCAGTAGTAGTAGAAGAAAAAGAAGAAGAATATGAAAGAAGCAGTCGTAGTAGAAGAAGAAAAAAGAAGAAGAAAAAGAAGAAGAAAAGAGAGAAGAAGAAGAAGAAGGAGGAGGAGGAGGAGACGAAAAACAAAAAACAACAAGCAATAGTAGTAGAAGAAGAAGAGGAAAAAAAAAGGAGAAGAAGAAACAGAAAACGAAAAAGAAGAAGGAGAATGAGGAGGAAACGAAAAACAACAACAAGCAATAGTAGAAGAAGAAGTAGCAGTAGTAGAAGAAGGAAAAGCAATAGTAGTAGTAGAAGAAAAAGAAAAAGGAGAAAAAGAAAAAGAAAAAGAAGGAGACAAAAACAACAACAACGTCAACAACAAGCAATAGTAAGAAGAAGAAAAAGAAGAAGAAAAAGAAAAAGGAGAAAAAGGAAAAGAAAAAGAAGAAGAAGGAGGAGGAGACGAAAATCAAATACAAACATCAACAGCAAGCAGTAGTAGTAGTAGTAGTAGTAGAAGAAGTAGAAGAAGAAGAAGAAGAAGAAGAAGAAGAAGACAACGACGAAAAAGATGATCAACAACAAAACAAGAAAAGGAAGAGGGAAGAAGATGATAATAAGGAGAAATAGAAGGAGGAGGAGGAAGAGGAGGAGGAGGAAGAGGAGGAGGAGGAGGAGGAGGAGAAAGACTGAGGAAGAGGAGTAGAAGGAGAAGGGGAGGAATAGGACGAGGAGGAGGAAAAGGAGGAGGAGAAGGAAAAGAAGGAAAGAGGAAAAAAGGCGCTGCTGTCATGTGTTTTCCATGGACACTAAGTAGATCTAATTACACTACGTAACTAACTATAAAAAACCATAGTAAAGAGCCATAATCAGGAAGATGGGTCTGTACTAGGTTTGTTCGTTATTTGTATTCTAGGGAACTAAATCATTGTTGTTTTATTTGCAGACAGCTGTACTACCATCAAGAGTGGTTGGCAGTCCTGTGACTCACCACACTCGCTCTATCACACAAGGAGCCTGGATGAAAGACCCGCTAGGAAATCATGGGTAATGAGACCATATTCGTTGTGAAGTCCTATTATTCGCAAAACGTGGTTGAAGAGTTTGCAAACATTGAAAAGCTCAAGCAGGCGTGACTCGTAAGACGTACACATTGCCTTATCAGTGGGATGGAACAGGGGCAGTGGTGTATGGAAAAATACCTCTACTACAAACAGGTAACATTATTGAAAAATACTAAAAATTGTAGCCAGATATATTCATCATCTATATAAAGGTTACTAAATGGTTTAAAAAACGAACTTTTCTAAAAATAGCTTTGAAAGATACGGTAGTGGTAGTTCACCGTTGTTTGATCGAAGTTCACTGTGTTCCAGCGCGATTGCAGGAGAAACCTTGGATCAGTTTCACTGATCATGAAAACATCACAAGGAAACTGGTGAAACAGCTTCTCTATGGTTGCCACTGCCCCAATTGGATTTGCCTGTGCGCATGCGTAAGGTAATGGCCATACGCGGAGTTGGTGTGAGTGTGCTTATGTGCAGTTTATAGTTTCACTCAGTTTCACTGAAAACATACTGAATCAATGGTACAGATCAGGTTTTACTTGCAACTCCACTGCTTTTCTGCTGCGTTACACCTGACTGGCGTTTGTTTGATCTTCCCTTGAAAAACGTTACTTTAACTTTAAGTAAACGTTCTGTCTTGCCCGTGTGGGACGCCTTATGAATACGCATGCCGCAGTCATTAGTTTTAACACATAACTGATAGTTGGCTTTTCTGTTTTCTTGATAACAGGGCCAATACCTACTATATAGTCAAGTACAATTTTCCTCACAAATAGAGGTCGATGCCCAGATCACCCTAAGCGGATACACACCTAGAGCTATCACTTATCAGTGGGGTGGATACAGTGGAGTGAATACATGGCAGTTGACGAGCAGGGATTGTGGGGTAATTGTGGGGTAATACTGCGGACAACAGGCGACTGTAAATGCATCTAAGATTGATGGAGACGTTCCCCATAGTTCAGACTTACGCTTTGGCTACGGGTAAGAACGCAATTTAGTCATTGGATGATCAAACTCAAGAGACAGTTGTTTCATCCGATTTTCTAACACCGAGGAAAAATTTAAAAATACGACGGGTAAGCGGAGTAATTTTTTTGCCGAAATATTCGAGGTGATTGGAAATCCGAATGAAACACTGTCACGAGTGGTTTTTGATATATTTCTCAATCGAAACAAAAACTAAGGGAGTAAACGGAGAAATGCCGGCCTTATGCGCCTACTGACGCGAGGAGCGTGATGAAGATGATGACGATGAAACGGAGGAATAAAATGGCAAACCTCCGTCACGGTTTTATGATTTTTTCTTTGCAACAACTTGCATGACCTATTACAAAGTAATGGTTGAGAAGTATAAGGGAAGGAAAGGAAAAGGAAAGAAACGTTTGCAATCAGTAGCCCATAATAATTATAATTTAACATAATTAATACAATACTTTGACATAAGTAACATAATGACATAATTAAGATGGATGGATACTTGCAAAACTAATGGCAGGATCACATGCAAACAAATCTTTTCCTGCTTCCATGAGTGCGTTAAATGAATGAATGGCACACGGTCTGTCATTGATAAAATTCATACAGCTACAGGGGTTATCACTTCATTGTTATTTACGTTTTAACCTATTGTTTGTTTGTTTATTTTTATACAGAACAGATGAACACGATGGGCAATGCCCTTTGTGGCCTGTGGAGTGATCTACTGTATCGACGCCTATAACACCAATCCCACTACCATCAACTTTGCATACGATACCAAGGCAGGAAACCAATGGAACCCCAACATACAGTTCACAAACCAGTACGGCTACAACTCCATGGTGGACTACAACCCAAGAGAAAAAGTGCTGTACGCTTGGGACCAGAAGCATCTAGTCACTTACTCCCTCACTTGGAATTAGGTTACAGTCAAACCTCTATTAAGCGGCCCTCTGTTAAGCGGTCACCTCTATTAGCGGACGCGGTCACGGTTTTAGACTACCAATTGGCTAATTTTATTGTATTTCACCTCTATTAAACGGTCACCAAGTTAGATTAAAATGCGGTATTTTGACACGACGATAAGCGGAGCACGTCCAGTTTCTTTTAACAGCTCGTTAAACACAACATATTATATGTAATCAGCGTAAGAATTTTATTGTTTGGGCCGGGTAATAGGTTTGTGTGGGTAAATTTTAACTTTAAATTTTAAATTGAAAATTAAGCGGTCAGTTGGCTATTTCCCGAGGGTGACCGCTTAATAGAGGTTTGACTGTATTTGTATACATGTATTAATAGACAAGAAGCTCGAAGCAGGCCTATTGATATCAAAGTTGCGCCGATTGGTTTTTCTTTTTACGTAAGATGCGTGCTCCAGCAAAATAAGCTTTAGGTGGCTTAGTTCTTCGTAACGTCATAACCAACAGTCCCAACTGAAACTATACAATAAGCAGTTTGTTCTGTAAGTTATTTGTATTTGAACTACGTCATAGATGGCTTTGTAGATGAAGACCAGAGGTGTGACTCGCTGTTTTCTGATAAAGTATGAACTGTAAATATCCAATAGTACAAAGGTTTAAATGCAGAGGGCCACACGACGCAACGAAAGCTGTGCCCTGTTGGACTGCCGTAGATATGAAGCAAATATTGCTGGTGTGTGGCCTGCTTCTTGAAACCCTTAACCTATTTCAGACCAAAATATGTGATTTTTCCATACCCTATTTCAGACCTGACCCAAAAATCGATACCCTGTTTCAGACCTATAAAATTAGTACACGTGTCAGCTACCCAGGAATGGATTCCATTTGCGCAAAATTTCCCGATGTTAATGGAAAAAAACCCAGTTTCGTCTAAA
>MU826551.1:0-17942 GCA_029204205.1 Desmophyllum pertusum
ATGAAACCGTGTTTCGTGTTAACGAGGCATAAAGGCCCATACGTCAGCATACCTCGGCATACGCCATGTTTTTGCCTCCTACGCACCATTCTTCTTATCTGATTGGCTGCTGGTTTCGCGGGAAAATGATCTAAAAATAGCCTAGACGCGAATCTGATATCCCGCGCGCAGGGCTAGATGGAAATATGTTAATTAAGTTATCGACTTCTGGTCGGGAGTCATAGTAATTTTTCCTATTTACAGTCTTGATAAAATTGGACTTATCTGCATACCTTTCTTATAAGTGTACTGCGATGGCAATCGCTGCACTGCACGTCATTCCATTCATACTTGTATTTCACACCAAGTGCGTGTACACAATCTTCTTCCTTAAAATTATTTGGCTTGATTCTTGGCCCAAGCTGACGAGTTCCCATGTCCGCGATCCGCCCCAAGTGAAGTCACCCTCTGTGGATTTGTCATTCAAGCCCAGCCAGGATTTTTCTCCATTATGGCGAATGCTGTATGTAGACATTTTTCTTCCATTGTTTGTTGACATCAACAAGAACTGAGTTTTCTTGTTGACATTTTGTCAATGCTGTTGTCTAGTTCGCACATGTTCCACTCGTGAAGTAACAGTAGCCATTGAAATAGCTCCATCCAGGATCACAGATATCTGCGTAAAATATCAAATGTCTGGTTACCCTTTTTTCTGGTAGGAATGGGAAATATTGTTGAATTTCCTGGTAAATTGAAAAGCTTTAATTTCCTATTTCAATAGGGCCATTTTCTCAAAACAGTTCCCAGGCTATGAGTGTTTTGTAGGACTGATTTCATTTACAATACACTCATTTTCAATCTGCTACAGCCAAGCAGAGACACGTCAAAGTTCTCCCGAGTGTAAGGACCATCCTATTGTTTCGACCCGATTGTCAGATATTTCGATTTCTCCCGGATGCAGTTGCAAAAACTGGTCCCTCAAAGATAACTCAATATTTGATACCATTATCCAGGTATACAGTGCGATTTACTTGACCTGTAAGGACCGCATAACTAACTGACACGGGATCATATCTGGTCTCGTACAATTCCTTGACACAGGCTCTAAATCCAGACGTATTCATGTTCTGCAAATAGAAAGCTAACTTAACAAAATAGTTTTCACAACTTGGGTTATACGACAAACGTAGTTTTACCATAACAGCACTTGGTGTCCAAAACACCGACGATATCTGATAATTTGGATGAGACATCGAGACATATTTTCTCTCTCTCTTGGACTACCTGCCCATTCAAGTGTCAAATCTCTACAGAAACAAACATTTTTTTTTTATGGCTAACTGATACCATAGACGGAAATAAATTATTATAATATAAAATATTGCTGGGTCTAAAGATATAGCATCTTGCTGTACCTTTCTTACAAGTGTACTGATGGCAATCGCTGCACTGCACGTCATTCCAATCAGACTTGTATTTCACACCAAGTGCGTGTACACAATCTTCTTCTTTAAAATTATTTGGCTGATTCTTGGCCCATGCTGTAAAGTTACCACGTCCGCGATCCGCCCAAGTGAAGTCACCCTCTGTTGATTTGTCATTCAAGCCCAGCCAGGATTTTTCTCCATTATGACGATGCTGTATATAAACATTTTTCTTCATTGTTGTTGACATCAACAAGAAACTGAGTTTTCTTGTTGACATTTTGTCAATGCTGTGGTCCAGTTCGCAACATGTTCCACTCGTGAAGTAACAGTAGCCATTGAAATAGCTCCATCCGGGATCACAGATATCTGTGCAAATATCAAATGTATGTTAGCCCTTTTTCTGGTGGGAATGGGATTATTTTGATATTCTGTAAATTGAAAAGCTTTAAATTTCTATTTCAATAGGGCCATTTTCTCAAAACAGTTTCCAGGCTATGAGTGTTTTGTAGGACTGATGTCATTTACAATACACTCATTTTCAATCCTTCTACAGCCAAGTAGAGACACGTCAAAAATCCCTGAGTGTAATCATCTATTGTTCGACCCCGATTGTCAGATATTTCGATTTATCCAGGGTCAGTTGAAAAACTGGTCCTCAAAGATAACCAATATTTGATACCATTACAGATATACAGTCGATTACTGACCTGTAAGGACCGCATAACT
Source organism: Desmophyllum pertusum (assembly GCA_029204205.1). Classification (NCBI taxonomy): domain Eukaryota; kingdom Metazoa; phylum Cnidaria; class Anthozoa; order Scleractinia; family Caryophylliidae; genus Desmophyllum; species Desmophyllum pertusum. The sequence continues at coordinate 2,133 of MU826551.1, forward strand.
AACTGACACGGGATCATATCTGGTCTCGTACAATTCCTTGACACAGGCTCTAAATCCAGAGGTGTTCATGTTTCTGCAAATAGAAAGCTATCTTAACAAAATAGGTTTCACAACTTGGGTAATACGACAAACGTAGTTTTACCATAACAGCACTTGGTGTCCAAAACACGACGATATCTGATAATTTGGGATGAGACATCGAGACATATTTCTCCCTCTCTTGGACTACCTGCCCATTCAAGTGTCAAATCTCTACAGAAACAAACTATTTTTTTTATGGCTAACTGATACCATAGACGGAAATAAATTATTATAATATAAAATATTGCTGGGTCTAAAGATATAGCATCTTGCTGTACTCATGCATGCATGTTGTCCAGTGGCTGTCGAGGTGGATTTTTCATCATGTGCGGCCACAATGGAACATACTAGTGTAGCTTTGATAGGCTTCTCACCTCAATCCACGTGGAAATAGCGTTATGACTGGTGCCGAGTTTCCACTTGTCGTTGTGCTGTGATTGGCTGATATCAGGACTGATGGGGTTGTGTCATAGCTTCGTGTAAAATGCACAAACTGTAGAATGAAAAAAATGATAGTTACGTTGAACTATAATTTCTGTTATATGTACCGCTTCTGTTGTGTTATCCTTTATATTTCAAAGTTCGTCTTAGTTATAATACGTTCAGTTACAACTATCATCGCCGTTCATTGAAGACCTTGATTCGAATGTTTTCGGTTTCATTATGTTTTTGTGCTGCATTTGCCGAGCCTACATTCGGCATGATCACGTATTAGCCTCGTTTTGGTTTGTTACATTTGTCTGGTTATTCGTTCGCCATGTGCTCGATGATCTTATTAATAAACATTCTAAACAAAATTTCTAGCCGATTCTGATTGGTCAATGACGAGTTCATATTGAGGTTGTAGAGTGCAATACGAAAGTTGTCATGGAAACGACGGTAAGGTGCCATGATTTGTTTCCCAAGGTACAGTAATAAACTAACCTCGCAGTAAGCGTTGTTGTTTTCATCTGTTGGTGGGTTGGAGTTTGGAACTGACAGAGCCATGTTCAGTGAAAAGCGGCTTGTGCGGTCTAGAAAAGGCCAACCAGCTCTGCAAATAAAACGTTAATATTGCATATGGTTTAATTTCCTCATCATATAGCTAAAGATCAGTAGTTTCAAATTATTAGGAAGAGACTATAGAGGGTAATCAAATTACAAATCCCGTTTTAGTTACCATCAGTTTAACTTGTTTGATCACAACATGTTGACTGTTTCTTTCCATAAATAAGGGTTGCTGCAACCACAGGGTGCCCAAACTAACAACAGAACCACTCAACGGAAAAATATAAGGATTGACATTTAACTGGTTACATCTGTTGTTTTGTAAACTGTTCTAGAGCTGAGGTTTTAGGCAGTCAAGAAACAAGAGACGGCCACTAGCTTTGTTCGTATTATTCATTCCAATTTGTTTCCAAAATAAAATATTTGATTAGATAACATACCACATTAATATCTTCATGTTTCCCATCAAAATTTTGCAATTCTCGTAGACAGATTTTCAATGAGTCTTTGGTGACATCCTCTGTCCAGATCAGCGAAGCATCAACTCTTTACCACTCCTTTGATGACCTGTCGTCGCAAGAACTACTGGTGTTCCTTAAACTTGTCCTATATGTTCATTTGAAAACAGTAAAATGGCTTATAACCATATATAAATGGCTTTATTAAGGTGATTCCTTGGTATTGCATTGCGCATCCTCACTGCGCATAATTTCTTGCGTCATTTGCGCGCGTCACGCGTCATTTAGTACGAGTACGAGCGCGCGCACATACAGAACATTACAGGATTCTTTCAGGCTAAGCTTGGCTGGGAAATAAATGGTCGTTTTCTTCTAAACAAGCACGGGACCCATTTTTATTTCATAATTTTAATAAGAACAGCAACTACATTACACAAGAAAAAAATGGGCAGAAATCTATGATCAGTTTTTTTGCATATTTAACTAAATTCTCCGGAGGGAGCCACTACGGTCCAACAGCGCAATATCCAATTTGAATCTACTTTGGAGTGTAAAGTAAATACAAAGGAATAGAAGACATTTTTCTGGAACGTCGGTGAATAAACAATGGAATGAGTCAAACTCTGTGCGATATCACGGGCTGCATTGAAAAACATCGAGCTTATTTGCTGCGCACGGTTTTGCCAAAAGGGCCAAAATGACCGCACTCGTCAACATTGTGGCGTGGAAACGAGCACGGTGACCCCTCTTTTTATCACGTTTTTATTATCTCCTTGACTTGTTACAAAAGTGTACCAAGTTTCATCGGAAATCTATGTTTGGTTCTTTTACCAAGGAATCACCTTAAATCACTAAAAGATGAGCAACTTGAAATTGTAGCAAATTTGTGTGCAAACCCTACCTTTGCAAACGTCACATCTGCGCACTGTGTTCCAGACCACCATTTTTGGATCTTGATTTTTCCCGTCATCCCTTCGGTCGGTGCTCCCTGGTACGCCATCCAGTCTACAGTCGCAATGGATTGAAGTTGTTTCCATTCCTCCCAGATTGCATGGCGCAGACTGTAAAATTACGTGGATTCACATTTTTCCGGTCCTATGAAGTGATAGCGTGGTGGACTGTCAAGGAGTCATTCAAATTCATGTGATTTAGCGTTATTTGTACATGAACTTGTTGTCTGGATAGAACCGGTATGGAGGGAATACAACTGTGTGACAACTTGAATCTGACCATTTGGGAACCCGGAGAAGCTTCACTCTGCCATGCACGATTGGAAAACCTGTTTATCGGAAATAACAACAATGACAAGAACATTTATATCTGCGAAGTTTCAGGTCCATTCTTGTGAATGTAGGAATTTGGGAGCTATCGATATCGGAGCAAAATAAAAAAAAGTTGCATGCTTGAGGCTGTTCTTCAATATGGAAATGTTTGGTTCAGGTTGCTGCTTTGAGAGCACATGTTTATCTTCTGTCTTCAACTCCAAAGATTTTGCAATGTGTCCAAATTTTGGCGGTTCGAGTGTTCTTTAGGATTAATTCAGATTTCAGTATAGTGATGGGCAGCAGTTTAAGTCTGGCACAAGACAATTTCAGCTGATTTCTCGCTATCCTATGACTTTATTTTGGTTCAAAGTTATCGAGATAGTAACTCCAGCTCTCTTACCCTCACAGCTCCCTGGGTGATAAACGGTATTATTGTCCAAGCCCCTGCAATAGCTCAACTTGTACAGGCATAATGTTGTCGTACGTTGTACCATTCACGGTACACACTGGGTCCTGATAGGACGGGCAATCGTCGTTACACACACACCGAGCTTCATGGGCACTGTACGTCTTACACACCCCGAAAGAGGGGCAATGCACGTCAAGGCATGGATTCCGGTCTGTATAAATCGAAACATTAAGAGAATAGTCATTTTGAGCTAACCGAAAAAATGAAAACGAACTGCATGATAGGTACTTGGACCATTGACGCAACCATCCTTAGTTATGTAAACACCTTAGATAAAAGACAACATCGGCAAATTTTGAATAATTAATACCAACCTCCAATCACAAAATAGCTGACAGACAGAGGATCGTGTTTGCTTCCTGCTCCACTCAAGTCTTTAACACAAATTCTCATTGATATCAGACCGTCTTCCTGAGAAGAGAAAAACGCAAAATACAAGAAAAAGGAAATAAAATGGTCATTTGCTTTTAACCCTCAAACGTTCATCCATAGTCATCGAAAATTGTGTCGACCTGCATGTCATTATGCGATTGCAGACAACCGTTGTCACATATTGACCTGGAAGGAAATTTAAGTGAAACAGCAACATAACGTTTATGAATTACCTTACCTAGCTAACCCGCATAGGTTAGTGCGCCTGCATTTGGTTGGGGAGTACGTTCTCATTTTGTCACATTGGGTTTTTCGGTTGTCGTATCAGGCGGCTTATATGGATCTAATTAGCCTGAGTGACATTTTCAGTATTCTGTTCTGTATCTGTAATTACTATGTTTAACAATGTCCTTTATACGGACGGCAATAAACAATCCGTTCGAGCTGCTCCCATATTGTTTGTTTAGTAGTCGTGAATATAAATTGGAAAAATGGTCGTCAAATAGTTAGTTATAGTATATTTGTAATCCCATGCAGCGTTGTGTATGATCGCGTGAGTTGTTAAACAAATATCCTACCTCCACCCAGGCTGTAACAATGTTATTTTCTGGTGAAACGAGGCTCTTCATGCTGACTTGACTGTCATAATTATGATGAACAGAAACAAGGACAACTGGTGACGTATAAAACGTGGTGTTATAATGTACTTCCTGTAAAAAGAAAGGAAGAAAAAGTTGAATGTTGATTGTAGTCTCTATATGATTATGTGATTGACAGCTGTCAGCTACACTTACTTGACAGAAACCATAGTTGTCTTTAGCTGTCGGTTTGCCACTGTTTAGGAAAATCGATTTCTCCTGACAACGTAAAATTGAACTCAGAACCATTGCCAACGAATGCGAACCAGTCCTGTAAAAAGAGTGAAGGGCTATTATTAAAATTTTACAAAAATGTGCTTTACTTCTTTTCCAACTTTTTTGCGTCCATTGATGTGATGTGTTGTCATCGATCGCGCGAGTCACGCGAGTCAGTTGTGACTCGGCCCACTTCGTATCGCGAGTAGAATGCGTGTCGCGAGTTTTCTAGCCACGAGAAACGAGTGCGCCATTTGCGAGTTGCGAATTGCGAGTGGCGAGTCGATAGTTACCAGTTGCGAGTTGCGCGCTAGTTGCGCAAAGAGTTGCGAGTTGCGATGGTTGAATTTACGATTTTGGGATATTAGTAGTGCAGGCCGTAGGGAGGGTGTGCGATGCGTGCGTCCGCACTAGTGTGAACCAGGCCTTAGCGTCTTCTGTCTTATTTTTGTTGTAGTTGTTGTTCCTTTTCTTCACATACTGTTAAACGCTGTCGTAAAATAATAGAAAATAAAGTTCTTACCACAATTGTATCTTGGTGTTTGCCGTCAAATGGCAGAAATTCCCGGATGCACACCTCAAAACTTCCCGCCTTGACGTTTTTCAGTCCAAATGTACATGGCGTCATCGGGCTTTGTGTCACGTGTGTACTTAGCTGACGCAAACACAGACGGTCTTCCAGCAAAGCTCTGCGGTGGGATCATACACTTGTTAGAATTATAGTGTGGACTCCATAGTACCTTTCCTCACCCAATATTAAAACTGTACAGTCCCCCATGAAGATATTAGCCAACCCCTTATAGGAATCGAGGATTTATCTGAAGATAAGGATTCTCTCATAGATGGGTCTCTTCCGATGATAATTTTTTTGAAGCTTTTTTTTTGGAATTTTTCAGTCGCATATAACTGTATTTGCATGTTTGCACTGATATAGAAATTGCGGGGCAACGTGACCTGGCGAATGCAATGCGTGACTCGTAAGCCATGTAGGAGTTCCTCGCAGCCTTTGAAAGACAGCCGCAAGTACAGCTCGGCAAGTCCGAAAGAAATCCCTCTTAATAATTTTGATTAATTTTATTCTTAATTCACCTACTATCTCTTGTAAATATTTCGAGCTGAAATGGGATCGGAAACAAATGTGACTAGATCGAAAGTTCTGGCAGTTCAGTCAATCTAGAAGGTCGGGTGGGGGGGGGGAGGGGGGGGGGGGACTACAAGAAACAATTCGTAATATCGACGCAGGATGCGTTTCGAGTGCAATCGTAATTAATCACAGGATGCTATTTCGAGCGAAATCCGCAAACTCACAATTAGAATCGGCAGAAATAATTCACCCCTCGCCATGATCCGACTGCATGTTTTCTTCTTCTTCGCAAGCTTTCGTTCGTATTCTGTTTGTTATCATTCATCAGAGCAAATGAACTGAAATTATTTGAATAATACTTTGCCACAGGCATTAAAGAAATTGATATCGGTCACAGAACTATACACACGTTTCAATTAGCTGGCTAAATGTTTTGATAAGCCTGACCATGAGAGGTCGAACAAACTTCTGTGTTATTGCAAGCTAAATATATATTGATGGTTGAAGATGAAATAAAAAAATATTTGAACGAGTAACACTTAAGATGATTGATTGATAATTGATCGATTAAACACACGTCAACAAAATGAATCTTGTCAAAAAGCCATGCACGAATTGTTAGCTCTCTTATGAAATATAACTGGGCTTTTTTCGAAGTAATTGTTTCTCCCCTGTTGTACACCAAAGCGGTTTGAAAGTTATTTTAAACTGAAATGTTTTCAAAATCAAATCTTGCTTGTCGGATGTTTTTCAGTCGACTTGAAAACCGAAAACGTGACCAGTATTCCGTTTTTTTAAACAAACATGTTTAGTTTTATTTGAACAGGGCACAAGATATGTTGATTGACTCAGTATCATCCTTACTAAATTTTATTGTCTAACCTGGGAGAAGGTTACTTTGTCGCACTTAGTTTCAGTTGTCCAGATTCCATCAAACGTAACGCTGCCACGTATCATCTGTGGTTCATCTTGTACAGCCAGCCAGTTGATTATCCCAGTTCCATTTGATGCACTGCCTGACTCACGTGCGCACACCTCAAACTCACGTGTACTAACGGATTGTATCCACATAGCAGCAGGAGAGTGAACACGTGACAATACTTCACCATGGCTCAATGTCACGTGAATTTGAACCTTTTTAAAGAATAAAGTATTAGAGCAATATGATTCTTGAATCCCCCAGGATCTTTCCAATAGTGTGTGTGTGTGTGTGTGTGTGTGTGTGTGTGTGTGTGCGTGTGGGGGGGGGGGGGGGGGGGGGTTGAGGTTGGGAAGCTGCACTTACCCACTTTCCGTACCTTATACTCCAGGTCCCCTCATTTTCTCTCTGTTTCCCGGTGTGCCGCAACCTTGGAGAATCCGCTCTCACCCCATCCCGCCTCCCGTAGACTTCTCACCCTCTTTAACTTTCGGATTCTCACCCCCTGTCTAATTATAAGGCCGACAATTTACCTGTAGTTCAAAATTAATGTCCAAGCCTCTTTGAATGGAAAGTACAGAAACATTTTACTCAATATTTTTTCTTAATTATTACAATGGCAGATCCAGATTGGGAGAGAGAGGAGCCTTCTAAACATTTTTGGGTGCTTTACACAACATACAAGTTCCTTTATCATAGCATGGATATTTTGAAGATAAATAGTGGGTGGGACTTTAACTTCTCCCTCCAAATTAACCCGTTAGGGGTGGTGGGTCAAAATCATTTCTTTCAACAACAAGGGATGGAGTGAAGGGGGAGGGGGAGGTCACCCCTGGGGTCATGATGCACGTCATAGATTCCGTGTTAGTTGCACTTACCGTTCCTGATCCACTGAATGTATTCGGAAATACAACGTTTGTACAACGTGGCAATCGACAATGTTGAGAAGGCGAACACCCACTGCTACAGCTCCAGTCCTGTAGAGTCTGTGACATGTTAAGCTTGCCGGTTTGCAGGGACATTCCTACAGGATAGAAAATATAATATTTTTTAAGTGTGAGGTTTAGGAGGGATAGGTTGGCAGGTGGGAGGGAGGGAGGGGGTGGGGTGACAGGACAGAGACGTCCGTTCTTTGAGCCTCGCAGCCTGGACGTCCTTGAAGTGCTGAAAATAACTCACTTATGTGTTGATCTTGCATTGAGTTTCAGCACGATAGTTCTTGTTCCAGCTCTGATGTTCTTTTTTGTTTTCGTTTGACACAGAGGGCAATGAACTACACAGTATCATAACAAAAGATCAGTGAAGTTATTTTCAGACTTTATACCATTATCACTATGAAATGCAAGATTTTTACTCCAGAAAATGACTACCCAAGCTTGGGTTATAATGGATTGTTAGACCCGGAAGACTTACACAATACCACCCCCGCTGTGGAGGCTATTGTTTACAATGAATGACTCGTGACGTCGAGAATAGAATGGAAATATACATGGTAAACAGCACTCGCTTTGAATATGGACGGCGTAAATGATTTTCGTCGAAGTATTTCATTGCGTTCAATCACGCTGTTTCGAGGATTCGAGAAACAAAGGATTTTCCAAAAGGGGGCGTGTGCCTGACTTCACTATAAGTACACTGAACAAGTTGCAGACGGACTCCGAAATCCAAGGATTTCTGATCGACGAAGCCTTACCGAAACAAGGCATGCTTCAAACTGACCGTAGCGTCCTGTTTATACTGCACTTGCAGAGCAAGAGGTTGTCAAGGAACTACTCCTGGTCAAATATTCGTATATACCAAGGAGAATGGAAACGCTCGATGTCAAACAACATTGCTTTAAATCTCTAAAGCCAATCGATTATTTGTCAAGTATTTGATCGCTTTTAATATTTTTGTGCTCTTGTGATATGATCTAAGCTGCGCAAGATGAAGGAATAATTTGCTAAAAGGGGGGCGTGCCGGTGTTTGAATTTCCACTGATCGATGAAGAACTCACATGAAACAATGCAAATTGTGGACTTCATGAAGTCGATCAAAATGCTGCAGTCTATATAAAGAACAATTGAAATACTAATGCCAAACCGACTACAGTACAAATTAATTGATTTTAATGATTTCTGCCTATCTTATACGAACGCAAACGCCAAATATTTTCTTTGTAAAGGGGGCGTGTGACCGAATTTGCCATAACTAAAAATAATATCTATTCGATAATAAGAAATTTCACAGCTGAGATGCCAAACAATACAATTTCCGTCAAGATAAAAATTATGCATTTTGCCCTCCCAGGAAAGCTAAGAGGCGCTATGCCAAATTACGAACTTTAGTCATTAACGAAACTGAGATCTTTGCCATTGGATGTCCTGATGTCCTAGGTAAAATTTCCTCCGCTTTGAATCCGGACGACGTAAATGATTTTCGTCGAAGTACATGTATTTCATTGCGTTAATTTAATAACGTTGTTTTGAGGATTCGAGAAACAAAGGATTTTCCAAAAGGTGGCGTGTGCTTGACTTCACTAAGCGCACCGAAACAATTGCAGATGGACTCCGAAATCCAAGGTACATTTTACAAGGCATACTTCACAATGGATTTTAATAATTTCTACTGACCGTAGCGTTCTGTTTATACTGTACTTTCTGAACAAGAGACTGTCAAGAAACTACTCCTGGTCAAATATTCGTATATACCAAGGGGAATGGAAACGCTTATGTCAAACAACATTTGTTTAAATCTCTAAAAGCCAATCGATTATTTGTCCAAGCATTTGATCGCTTTTAATATTTTTGTGTTCTTGTGATATGATCTTAGCTGCGCAAGATGAAGGAATAATTTGCAAAAGGGGGGCGTGCCGGTGTTTGAATTTCCCTGATCGATGAAGAACTCACATGAAACAATGCAAATTGTGGACTTCATGAAGTCGATCCAAAATGCTGCAGTCTATATAAAGAAGCAATGGAAACACTAATGCCAAACGGACTACAGTACAAATTAATTGATTTTAATGATTCCTGCTATCTTATACGAAGACAAACGCAAAGGATTTCTTTGTAAAGGGGGCGTGTGACCGAATTTGTCATAACCAAAAATATTATCTATTCGATAATAAGAAATTTCCCAGCTGAGATGCCAAACGATACAATTTCCGTCAAGATAAAATTATGCATTTTGCTCTCCCAGCAAAGCTAAGAGGCGCTATGCCAAATTACGAACGTTAGCCATTACGAAACTGAGATCTTTGCCATTGGATGTCCTGATGTCCTTGGTAAAAATTCCTCAAAATTGGACATAAATCACAAAAATAGAATGGTTGAATTGAAATAGCAACAGGAAACGGAGTTTGAGACTCTCGGCTGTGGCAGCACAGTGATCATATAAGGCTACACAATTTCTTGATCAAATTCAGTCGAGATAGTTAATTTGGAAAATCAACATAGATAAATCTATTAAAAATTGAGTCTGTACGATTAAAAGAATACAATAAAACATAAAATGCATGCCCTGTTTAGAATGTTAGAAGTACCTTTCACTGCAAATGAGAGATTTCCTGCAAGGATGATGAAAATCAGCGAACCTGAGAGCGAAGATGGAAGATTCATTTTGAAGCGCATCTTGCTGACTGAATCACTCTGTGTTCTGTTCTCCGATAATGTCAGGTTCTTGTATTAGTAGTACTATGTACAGTGTTCTGATTGGTTTAAATCTGGTATTTCGTAAGCAACTATATCATATTTATCAGAGAACAATGAGTAAATGTAAAATGATGTCACAAAGTAATAAATTGACGTGAGCACACTCTGCATTTGACATTTGGACAGGTACTTGTTCAAACGTGCACTGTCGTTAACTGAGTGCAAACAGAAATGATGACAGAATGTTATTTTCCTTCTCTTGTTTGGCTTACTTTTGAGCGCCGTTTAGGTAAGAATAACAGCTATTTGTGCCAAACTAAATCTACAGTGAACTCCTGAAATTGAGTAACCAGTGAGAAAGAACTCCTCTCGGGCGATAATGGAGGCGGGGTAGTGGTGGTTGGGGGGGGGGGGGGGGTGGGGGTTATAGGGAAGTTCCCACCAATTCATTATCTTCTCTTTTGCGCGTGACTGAAGGTGACAGTCAAGAAACCCGAATACCGAAGGCTCTGGGCCGGTGTGGGGTCGATAATGACACCTTTGCACGTGTAAGACTGGGTCCACCGCGTTTAAATAAATTCTGGTCGCCCACGCGCTATACTTTCCCGCGCAAATTTTAAAGGAAAAATTGCGGTGTCACGCAAAAATTTCGGTGTCACGAAAAATTGCGACAAAAAACAGCAGTAGGCAAAAGGAAACAAAAGTAGGCAAAAGGAGCAGTTTAGACTTTTCAAACACAAAGCTAAGTATGTTTCCAGCATTCTGTTGATTTACCATTTTTTGGACGCTTACCAAAAGGTTAGACGTATTTAAAACACGGTGTAATGTTGAGTTTTGTCGGCGTAGTTTATTTTTTTCTTTGTATGCTCTGACGTTTGACCGCGATGCGCCTGAGAGACTGGGTAAGATACGATACAAGCCAGCGGTATATCTGCGGGTAGCGACATTAGAATAACTGGCCGTCATTTTGGAAACTGCATTGTCATTCACGAAGCATTTTTTTGCTTTTCAACTTTACAACACACATGCAAAATGGAAATAATATTCCGTTTAGGATCTGGCGGTACTCCTGGAGTTGGACAGGTAAGTAAATTTAATGGCATTTACTTGTTAAAAGCTTTCTCAGACTTCTCAGTACAAACTCTTGTCAAACACGAAACAAGGTACGGTTTGACTCGAGACTATAGCAGAAGTATTAATTTTGCTCATTTTTCAGTCAAACTAACGTCGTATTAAGACTATTAAAAATTGGTTCATTTGAGGCTTTCAAATTTGTGAGTCAGGCGTGAGAAATTGAACCGTGTGCGAGAGAACCCGTAAGCGTAAGACTTGTGCATAATACATGAGAGTTGGCAGGTATACATTTAATGTCGCTCAAAACTATGGATCAAAAACAAACTGAAGTTGTCAACCTTCTCTTCCTAGAACATGGTATTAATGTTCCAAGAACAATCTTGCTTTGGGGGTAGCCTACAGCGCAGGCGTAAACGAGAGCTCTTTATTTCATCAAGCCATCGTCTTGGAATCAGAGCAGAGAGAAGGCTTGGGGCGAGTGTAAAAAAGCTACCGTGGGCAGTGGGACTCAGGTGTGAGGCTGAAAAACGGGAATGAAATAATTCATTGTTCGCCTACACAGCTGCATGCTAGTTTTGTGTTTGAAGGACGTTTATCGGCCTAGAATCTGTTGCTCTTGTGTTTTCATTCCGAGTGGTTCAGTTCCTGTAGCGAGTAAGGCTCGAGAGTGGTTTGTTAGTTTACGTAGCTGTCTTTGACCCAAGGCACACTCATCATCTTCTGTTACCATGGTTACGCGGACCCACTAGAAAGACCCAAGAGGGAGATAATCAGTTAATTAGTTCCAGTCTCTTTCCTACGATTTCCCAACACGATGAATGTTAGCCCCAATCCTTCTCGACCTTTCATACCGCCATATTTTGCGACAGAGTGACCCTGGGAGACTGAAGGGGACTTCAAGCAGTCTAACAAATAGCTCATTGTATTCTCAACACATTCTCCGGTCTATTTTTTTTTTCAGTGTAAAACAAGCTAGAGCGTTAATTTATAGAATAAGATGTCGCATTTCGATCGAATTCAGAGAATATTATGAAGTCCACAATTTGTTTCATGCAGCTCTTCGATGGAAATTCAAACACGCTCCCTTTTGGAAATTCCTTATGATTGTATCGCCTCCTTTTGCCGTTCGCAGAAAAAAAACATACGTGATGCTCAATCTCTCTAATAGAGTGTATTCACTTGACGTCATAGCCGCCATATTGGTGTCCCCGTACAAAATGATTTTTATTAACTTCTTTTGTTAGGGACACGTACCAACATGGCTGCCACGGCCTTTGTCATTTAATTCCCACAGGACTGAGTGAACACGCTCTATAGCTCCACAGAAGCTATGGGGTGATATCGGTCGTCATTTTCTGGAGTAGTTGGATTTCAGAATGATAATACCGTGAACTCATAAATATGCTGCTTATAATCGAAAGACTTTAAGAGCGAAAAGGCTAGACATAAGCCCGTGGACTTACATTAGGAGGAGGGAGGAGTGGGGAGAATGGAGGACTGGGCCGGGCTTATTATTTACGGTATTGCTTTTCAAGATATACTAATTTTTAAAAGAAGCATTATTTGTGTGATTTTTTTATCTATTTTATTATTTCCCACTTTTACACAAGTTGTGTCTAACACCTTCAGGTGAATAATTATCAGTTGTGGCACAGCTCAATACGCATTACTACTACAACTACGAAGTACGCGAAGCATATGCGCTGAACGTGACATAATTATGAAGCTCTTGTGAGGAGTTTGATTTTATAAGAATTAACAAAATAAGATTCGTGATCAGCTATTAATCCAATTGTATTCTAAACTATTTTGTTCTTCAAATTCGCAGCGATAAAGTAAAGAATGCACTGTTCCCTCAGCTTTCAGTGCTGCAAACAGATACCATGTCATTCAAAGCTTTTTCATTGTTATTACGATTTAATTCTACTAAAAAGCTGCTTTTGTAGTGATTACTCATATTACTATATCAAGCCATCTCACTCCAATCGATCCCTAGCTAGTAACTATAAACGATGCATAAAGTTAATAAAAGTTCTTGACTCAGTACATCATGTTAGTTTTATCCTAAAATATATCCTAAAATCTTGCTTTACACTTGATTTGTTGCAAGAGCCCCAGGGAACGCACTTGGAATTAAAAAAAATTGAGTACAAATAAACACGCAAAACTAAATCATATTAATTTTGTTTTTCTCCTCTGCGGATAAAAATAAAATAAAATCCTGCTAAGAAAAGCTGACCAAAACTGACCGTCCCATAAAAATCGATCCGTTCTCTTGTCACGCTACTGTTGCGCTGTTGTCACGCTAATGGCTCATTGTCACGAACTAAACAATTCCACCAATTATATTTCAAGTATTTTCCCTGGGTTGCTGAATCACATGGTCGGCTACAGACATCTTTTGTGACTAGTTACATTTAATCAGCTAACAAATTAATTACTCATGAAATCAGATTTCTTCACCGACGCAGATACAGTTTTCAAACTGAAATTATTTTCAAAAGCTTAAAATTGTGAATGATATTTTGCAGATTTCTGATTGGAGTTCTTTTCAATGGTCGATATTCAACTCATAAATGAAAAAAAAAAAGGTTAATTTTTTTATTATTGTAGAGCGTAAGGTAAGATACCAAACTCAATCCTTTCCTTTTAAGTAGTTTCATAGAACACTTCAACCTCATCAGGTTGAAAATTGTAACTTCCCGCCAGGAATGATTGGGTGAAAGAGGTGCCATAGCTGTGGCCAGTTGGTGCGCTGTAGGAGTGTCCAAGGTTTGAGTAAGAATTTGTGTTTGATGAGGCGTAGTCGGCAATGTAAAGATCGTGTCCGTTTCCAAATGTGGGTCCATAGGAGGAGCAACTGTATGTAGCATATTGGTAAGAACTATAAGCTCCTGGTGGAGATAGTTTCACTGGTGCCCAGCCTGGCTTGTTAACCAAAGAGAACAAAAGGCGGACGAACTGGACAGGTACTGGCAACTGGAAGCTAATTGGTAAATAAAGAATGTTAAAAAAAATGTTTCTGATAATTGTTACACTTTGGACTGATTATTATTTACGGATGACAAGGTTAGATATTTGCGGTGTTACTGTTCGTAATTCCTAGCCCTTATTTCCTGTTACGATTGTTATTTTACATGCGCGATGGATTCAAATAAACAATAAAAATAAATAATACCTGACATAAGATCAAGAAACAGGAAGTACCCAGTTTCTGTCGCCGCGTTTTTGTATAAGCTTAATCCTCGTACGAGGTAGACTGGGGCAAATATAAGAAGGTTTGTTGCGTGGCTTCTAAGCCAATGTGCTTTAGCTCACATATATTTTCAGTAATTATGATTTATTGCTTACGATTAATTTTATCTTATGTTTAAAACGTTAATATGCTAAGGAGGTTGCTTTATCCAAACAAAATTCGTGCTTTATTCTTTCATGTATATGACGAACTCAGATAAATCTCGTTGAACTGGCCATATATTACAAATGAACATTGTCATCCAGCCTTGTCCCTAGGCCTTCACGGCTCAAAGGAGTTTGAAACTAGAGAGAACGCCTGAGCCTGGGACTAGGCTGACGAACATCATATTTATATTTTAGAAATAGAAAATGACGCACGTGTTGACATACATGTAGCCGGTGTCAAACATGAGAGACAGTTTTGCGAGAATTCGAGTTCTCCCAAACTTTCTCGATGGTGTTTTTGCATCAGGCTATGTTAACAAGAAGACAGACGGCAGTTTTATTTTCTACTTTTATAAAATAAGCCAACAAAATGCAATGTTATTACGTCCATGAAACCCCTACTGCGTATTTGTATAGTCCTCGTGCCAAACCGACTGCATAACCAATCAGAGCAGCCCGTTATATAGATCAAAATGTTATCTGATATAATATAGCCATCAAACTCTTGACACAGTCCAGACAATATGTTTCTTGTATGGTGTTGTTCCCACCGGGTACATATACATAAACCGTTTACATAAATGGTTTATATATAAACAACGTACTACTCCATTGTACCATATATTGAGACCGAATATAATTAGCGGGCATCTATCATGAAGACTACATAACACTGTCAAAAGAGTCAAAAGCCAAAAAACTACATATTTACATCAATGGAAACCCTAAAAATAATGGATCCAGTCTTGCTGTTAAAAAACATTACCTGATACTAGTGTACTGAAAGCTTATAAAAGGATTGCTATCACGAATTAACCGCATGCAGGAGCTTTTGATACTCAATTGGTGAAAAAGTCAGGTCAGACCGTTAGTCAAAACTTCGAAAATCGCAAAAATACAAAACACACAACTTTATGGTTTGCCTAACTCTCCCTTCCGATCGCATTATAAACATCATTGATAATCTTCCTCTTGATGTTCCATAGGCAGAACAATTAATTCCTGCTGTAAAAGTGAGCGAAGGAAAATACTGAGTCATAATTTTTAGCGCCGTTTTGACCAAAAAAGCAGCAAATCCCCGTGATATGTGACCCCTTTATAAAACAAAATCTTAATATACATTATTGTTTCTCACTGTCGAACGTTACTATTCAGGGGGGTGAGCGCACATTCACTGAAAGCAAAGAAAAAGAAAATGGAAATCATATCACTT
>MU826552.1:0-17835 GCA_029204205.1 Desmophyllum pertusum
TAAAAACTTCATCATGATCCACATACACTTTATTAACTGGATGTGATATTCACCATTTGTGATCACGGGAACACGTGTTCACGAGTGGATATCACATGTGTGAAATTTCCCAAATAGCACACCACGTGATTGTGTGATCAGCACAACACGTGATTAACGGATTGAGATAACATTGGTGTGATCACCGAAACACGGAGTCGGTGAGGTGAGGTGATTTAACTCATGAGTGGTGATCCAGTGAAAATGTACAGAAGGAGGGGCGTGATCATCTAACATACGGAAAACCTGGCATGTAATTTTTTTTTTTTTTTTTTTATAAAAATTTTAGTACCTGTTTTTTATTTTTTTTATATTTTGTACTAGGGAGGAGCGTGAGCGGATCTTCATCAACGGTTTCCCAAAGTACTTAGGAGGCCTATCACTTATCCTATTCACAGGCAGCTACAGCATGCTAGAAAGAGCGTAGCTGTGGCTTCACAAAGTGTGTTTTTCCTATATCTGAATCAATTCTAACTTATTTAACTGTAATCGTTTTCCATTCCATACAGATATATCAAATAGAAAACGTTTTCCTTTCCTGTGGTGTTTTCCTTCCTCCCCAGCCCTTCCTTTTTATTATGGTTACTACTGAGGCGTGTAAACAAGCAAAGTGAAGTTTGGGAGCACATCCAGGAAATGCCTTGGGATGTTAACACGTAACGCATGATATCAAAGAGAGAGATTAAGTGGCTTTCGCAGCAGACGGCAGACAAAAGTGTTCTCTCCCTCCCAACCACCCAACACAGCAATGTCTATTTATTTTTGTTTTTTTTGTTTTTTTTTTTTTTTTTTTTTTTTTTGGTAATTTTTCTATTTCCTAGTTCTTTCCAAAAACTAGTTTCAACAAAACTTATCTCCCAACGGTTCATCCCCTCTACAAGACAGTGTGTACCATAATTCTAAGTGGAAACACAAAACATGGGGAAGAAACGTTTTCTTTTTCTTCCCCTCCCCCTCTATAATTGTTCTTTCTTCTTATGAAATAAAAGGGCAAAGAGGGCACAAAAAAATAGCAATGTTTCCTTCCTAGTGGTTTTTTCCCCAAGTCCATAGAGTTTATGGTAAATGGTTTGTGAAGCCAATCAGTATAGTGCACACATGATGAAGATAGATCTTGTTTAAGAATTTTCCCAACAATGAACCATAGATAATTTAAAAGTAGCAAAAGAGCATTCACGTACAACTGTACAAGATTCGATAAAAACCACATCCACAATGTCAGCTTGTAAAAAAAAAAAAAAAAAATTTTCTAAAAAAGAAAAAAAGAAAAAAGAAAAACAAAAAAAAAAAAAAAAAAAAAAAAAAAAAATTTAAAATAAAAAAAACAACAAAAAAACAGACAACAATACTTTTTGGCGTTGTTTTTTTGGTGTCCCTTTTGTAGAAAAACTACTGTCACGAAGGTAAACTAGTAACAAAAAAAATTATAATCATACATTAGACAAAAGAGGTGTACAAACGTGTCACGATACAGCCAACACCGTCGATCTACTCGTCGATTTCCAGAAGGTTAGTAATCAGAAAGAACTGAAGAGCTGAGGGCATTACTGACCTACAAAAAAAGTCATGTGTTTGGGTCATTTTGTTTGGCCTGATTTTTTTTGCATGTGGCCTTCAACTTATTTCAAAAAAAAACATTGACCCATATTTTTTTCCCAATTTGAGCCAGTAATTTTTCCATAGATGCAGACAGGCTTTTTTCCTTAACCTCATTATTTTGTATACGACCTATTGTAGTGCCCTCTGCCCTTCAATTATATACAGTACATCAGGCGCTCCAGCTCAATTTTTCCACAAGTTGCCTTTGGCGACCTTCTTTTATAAAATGGTCGCCACTGGAAATTTTTGGTCGCCAAAATCAAGTGTTTTTAATGGAGGACACATTGTGGCTCATTACATGAAGTAATACCGCTGACCATCATGAGCCCAATTGAAATTGTTCGATGTTGCGTTCGATCGAAGTTTCGTGCCGTTGTTCTTGTTTACATTCAAGAGTTTTTTGTTGAATTGTCTTAATTACATGTGTACCGCCCAGGAAAGTAGATAAAAGGATGCAAGGAAATAGAAAATGCAAAAAAAGCAAGTTACAATGTAGCTGCAAACATGCAGTTATACGGTATGGCAAAAAAAGAACGCAATCGTGTTTTTCAAGATGGCGGCTACGAACAGCACAACGAACAGCTAAGTCTAAGCCATGATTTTTACTAAAATGCAAACAGATGAGCAAGACGAGGCAGATTAAATAGTTACAGGAGAAACTTTGTGGTTGTATTTCTTTGGCTAAGCGATTATACTAAAAATAATTGTTCAATTTCCAGCCAACCCTAGTCGCCAATTTGGCGACCTGTTTGGAAAATGTAGTTGCCAAAATTTTATTCACTCGCCCATGGCGACCAAAATGGTCGCAGCTTGGAGCGCTGTACATGTACCTTGGATTTAAAGGGACACTGTCCTGATTTTAGCATGATTTTGGGAAGCTCAGAAACATATCTAGATCATAGGAAGTTGAACAATAATGGTTTGATTCTGTAGAATAGCACTCGACAAATGACAGGAAACCCATTAGGAAAGTGAGGACGACTAACGACAGCGAGGATGGAAATGGATTGCAATATGGATTTTTGAAAAACGTCTGGATGTCAGTTTTTCAAAAGTTTCAAGTTTGGCTCTGAAATCTTTGAAATTTTGCAAACATTTTGTTTGTTGCAGTATGGAATTTTTCTTGAAGAAATTGCTTTTTATCATTTAGTTAGAATTTATTACCGGTACGTTCATATTTCATAGATTTAGGGACCATTAATTTTCGTGCATTTATAACTGTTTGGAGCAAATACGCCGGGACAGTCAGTGTCCTTTTAAACAGTGTACAAAATACCACAATCAGTGACTGCTATTGAAGTGGCTGGTTATACAATCATATATTTGTACATACATGTACATGTAGATCAGATACATACACATGACATACAGTATGAACAATGCAAAGTGCTAAATACAGACAGGAAAATGCATGTACAGGATTGTACATCAAGTGAACTTACATTTCACTGTTACGACAACGGTGTAAGATGCCTGGTATGGACCCAGACCTGAAGCAGTCACCACAGCTTCACATCTGTACGTCCCTGCATGGTTCCTGTTAGCTGATGCTATTGTGTAGTTTAGAGTTGTTTGGATCTTCCTGGACCTTTGTATTGTCTCTATACCATGTGATCAATGGTTTGGGATTACCACTGGCAACACATAACAACGTTTGTGTATCTCCTTCAGTAAGTCAACTTGTCTTGTTGTTTTCAGTGTGATCTGTGGTTTTAACTGTTAATGGTAAGACATCAAAATAAAACTTGTAAATGTTAAACACAGTAAATGGGTCCAGCAAATGGGTCTCTCATCACATGCTACATTGTACATGTACCTGTTTGGCATCTCTATCAGAGAGAATGTCTCCGATTTGAGCAAAAAAAAAAAACAATTTCATCCCATCTTCGGTATACATTATAGGGTCTTACCACTGGCCGCCTTACTATAGTTTTTATCTTTGGGTGGCCCAACCTTTAATTGCTACATGTACATTGTTCATGTACACTGTACAGTACTGGGCAAATGTATTAAAGTTGACAGTCTCAACTTGACACTCGATCCCCAAAGTTTTTAAGAATCGAGTATTGAGGCTCGAGTTTCGAGTCACTTGAAGAATATTTTTCGAGTGACTCAAATAGGGATTTTGAGGAAACTATTTATTTCTCAAAACAGAACAATAACAAAGAACAATTATAGCGATTCCACACGGCTTCTTTTTATTCGTGCAAGTGTATTTCGTACCCACGTCCAAATTATTGGTTGGGAGGGAAACTAAAACAAAAAGTCACAATCATAATGTAATTATTATTACATTTGCAGAAAAGCAAAAATGGAATGTACATGTAGGCCATGTGTACAAATAAATATGCATAAAAACTGAAATATTTTGAATCACAACCTCAAAAGAATCACATGACATTTTGTTATACTGTAATTCATGAAAATCAATCAAATAACATGCTTTACTGCTGAATTACTTTTAATTTACTTTCCATTAATTTCCACATTTTACATTTTACGCGTACAGATTAAACCCTTGTGGAATGTAAGTTTACAGGGCTGCTAATAATCTTTTTTTTCTTGAAAGGACATGTGTCCGACTAAGTCACCATTTTGGTCGGACAAAACAAGAATGAGATCGGCCATCATACAGTACTGCTTGATAAGTGAACCTGCTAATCTAATGTGTTGTCCAATACAGAGTAAACTATAGTTTGCGTTTAGAACAAAATACGTTATAACGCCAAAAAAATTGTCTGGACATTGGCAAATTTTGGTCAGCCATTGTCCAATGACCGACTGTTATTTGCAGCCCTGGATACACGTACAGTGTACTGTACCTAGACCTGAGGTGCACTACAGTTCATGTACATTGTATATGCAAGTCATCATCAACAGGAAGGGTAACAAGTTTTTGGACATTTGAAAATTTACTAGGGGCCCCTTAGGCCATGTTGTGTTACGATAATCGATTTGATTTGATTCGATACATACATGTATTTCAATTTGCTCACATCATAGGCCAAAAAATAGTCGAGTTATAACCCACGCATTGCATTACACATCATAAGACCTTGGTATGGTGTAAAGTTAAAGTGATCAAATAACGCGCTAAAGGTCACAGTCATACATACATGTATTTATATAGACTACATGTACATGTATTTTGCAACAGTTTGCCGGCTGACATTCGTCTTTGCTTTCCGAATATTTAATTTTCGATGCGATTCCTGTAATAAACTCAATACGCCAATAAACTTCAGGAAATATTTCAGCTCGTACAGCCTAGGGAAATGGTCTCTGTATTGAACAGATTTTGAAGCTTTAAAGGCACGGCTAATGCATTCTCTGAGCTTTGTTTATAGGTAGAAAACAAGCACTCGTGACTGTGGTTTCGGTGCATAAATGTAATTTAAGTTACTCGCTTTTTCAATACATTTTCCTGGTTTTAGTCATAGAGATTGTCCTAAACCATGTCCTGATTGGGGGAAAATTGCGTCAGTGACTTGTAGGAAATCAGGTCAATAATTAGAGCTTCTGGTGATTGATATATTTCGAATTTGGGCGCTACACGCATGCGTCTTTTGCACAAACTGTACCATAAGGGAAACCGCGACACAAAAGAAAAAATATATACCTTGTGCTGTTGCAGTAGTATTTGAAGCGATGTTTGAAGCAAAATCTCATAATTTAATTTTCCATACATGTACGTTTCTTTAAAATTTCCAAAAGTCAACATCTTAGGAGAGAGTGATCCAGTGATTGAGTGAGCCCATGACAAAAGCTCCACATAAACTAAGGTGTTGTGTTTGTGTAACACAACACAAAAACTGTATGAATAACTGTCTAAGTAATTACAGTACAGGCCAGAGATATGCGAACAACGCACACGCAAAACACACGAGCGTTTTGCGCGTGTGCGCGTTTTTAAAAACGCGTTATGAAACGCGTTTTTACAACGCGTTTTTCGCTTTTGTTATTCATACCATAAATTTTCTTTGTGTAACATTGTTGTGCAAAACAAAAGACGAGTCAAGCTTCCGAAATGCCGCCTCCAACAACGCCATAACCACAAGAGCGAAACCCATATGTATCAAGTTTCACCGTCGGTTTAGAATGTTTGATGCTGGCATGCGAAGTATAAACCCAGACTTTTTCAGAACAAGCGCCGTTGAATGTTGTTCGCGTGTTCGCTTCTGTCGCTTTCCAGTTATCCACTAAGTAATGAATGCAAACTTGACCCATCAAATCAACAACGTTGATTTTGGTTCGCATATCTTCCGCCTGTACTGTATGTCTAAGTAAGTACAGTGAGTAATTACTGAGCAATAATTATAATTTCTAAAGACTTACCAACCACAATAACTTCAACAAAGTCATGTATCCAAGGGTCCTTGAAGTCTGTAAAAGATACTAAACATTCAAATGTCCTACTGTCATTTTTAAAAATATTTGATATTGTGAATGTAGCATCTCCTGAGAAACTGATTCTACCAGTGTAAGCATCTGAGATTTGAAGGGCTTGACCAGGAGACTTCCTGGCAATTAGTTCATCTCCGCCGCCAGTTTGGGTATATGACAGATCCACCATAGTGACTGTTTGTCCATCTGCGTTGTAGCCCCACGGCAATGTTAAGCTTTGACGTTCAGTCACATAGACTTTGTCTTTGGGTGTAGTGGTGAAAGTTGGTTTACAGTCTACCGAGAAAGAGCGACAAACACACTGCAATTATTAGTTATTAGACTTACAGTCTGTAATCTTATTAGCCAGACGTAAGGAAAAATGTTTCTACTTAATATAAAACAGTTTTCTTTTGTTCAATGTTTAATTAAAGGATTCGGCGAAATGAATTTGTGAGCAGTCCATCTTAGCGATCCATAATACAAATTCGAACCGCTCAGGTAACCAATCAGAATGCTCCTTTTCCGTGTGGACCAGTTTGTCATATAATAAAAGCTAATAGGATTGTTCATTTCTAAAGAGTGTCCGCTTATGGGAGCTTAGAAACAAGAGAAAAATCCAAATCGTATCCCTCGAAAGTATCTACGGGAATGGCTGCTTATGATAAGTGAGAGCTACAAACTGTAGCCTAGAGTTCAAAAAAGGCTTTGTCAAGGCGGCCGTAAGTACATGTAGAGTTGTCCGCTTACGAGAGTGTCCGCTCAGTGAGCTTTGACTGTAAGTTTATAACAAATAAAATCATATTGACGGTGGTTTGGATACCTGGTCTTAATTAGCAAAGATTTTTACCATTTTATTTCAACGTGGTGTTTGGAAATCGGATGAAATTCTGTCTCTCGTGTTTTATATACATTGTATTACTAAGATAGCACGTGAACTTGCGAGTACTCCAAGCATTTTCACCCATAAGCTTGGCGCTTTGAGGATGGCACATTGTTGCTTAGCAACGTTTCTGACGTAAATCATAGGTTGTGTAAGCCAGCTGACGGTTCACTTGGCCTTGGCTGTGATTGGCCGAGAATCGAAGAAAAGTATCTTCACTCTGATTGAGTAGCTTTGTTTTATTCCAGGACTCGTGTACGAATTTTCTACGGACCCTCCCGGTGTTAGTCAAATTGACACCGCAATCCGCCTGTGCGTGACCATGGTGAACTTTGCCCCTGAATGTAAAAGAGCTGTGTAGATTTCTGGACGGATGGGGGGGGGGGGGGGGGGGTCTTATAACAGGATACCGTGTGGCACCAGGAGCCATAATCAAGGACCTGGCTCCAGGTGGCACTAAATTTTTGCAGATTCTAATTTTTGCTATTTTATTCCGGATCCGCCCAAAAAGGTTGTCCCAAAAATGTATTCCCGCAAAAACCCTCTTCCGCAAAAATAACTAGCTTGGCACACTGGCTTTTTTGTTATCGACACCTTTTATTATCGACAACTAAATAGTTATCGATAACAGTTGGCCTAGTCTGTGGAGGCCCAAATTACCTTCAGATATTTTTTGCATGACTCAATTTCTGCAGTGCAAATTCCCTGCGCATAGCAGTTGTTTGCACAGTTGTTTGCAAGTTCTCAATCCATAGAATCACAACGCAAGAGTTTTAAGAAACATAATTTATTAGGGCCTCCACAGACTAGAGAAAATAGTAGAGATAGTTGTCAACAGCTATCTAGTTGTCGATCATAAAAAGTAGTCGATAACAAAAAAGACAGTGTGCGAAGCTAGTTATCGATAACTAAGCCCCTTAGTTATCGATAACTACTAGCTGCACACACTGGCTTTTCTGTTATCGACTACTTTTTATGATCGATAACTGAATAGTTTTCGACAACTATCAACATAATTTCCGGAATTCGAGTTTGTGGACGTACAGCAGTGGATGAAAATTGTTTCGATGTGACGTGTCTAATAAGTAAAGCACTCACCATCAATTTAATTTGTATTCTTGAGAATAAAAATATTATAGTTAGCTGATTTGGGAATCAAAATATTTCGATTCCAAACTGGTTAAAGGAGCTATGTTACGATATTTTAAGTCATTTTTGCGAAGTGCAACATCACCTTCAGATTAAAGAAAGCCTCAAAATAATAGTTTACTAAGGTAGAGAAACACCAAAGAGGTAATAATAAACCAAACAGGAACAAGGATGGTTAACGATGGTGAAGATTAAGACGGATTGCGAGCGGCGATGCTCGCAAAGATGCGCCATATGTGACGTACTCCTTTAAAAAGAGGAAAACAGTTTAGCCTAATGTTTCCATGTCCCATATTTGAGCCAGATTTCAAAATCCAGCTTGGTAAACAATGTTTTCATTTTCAGTACATAATTTTCATTTAAACTACATTGTAGTTGTACCTATCGCTAAGTGCCAACGAGCGAAATAGTAATTTTTGTTGATAAGGTTTGTATGTAAAGGATGAAATGAATTGAGAATGTTGCAATATTCCGAATCATGACGAGCTTCATAAGGATCTGAAATCGAGGCCCCCTACCGATGTTCTCCGGTTGAACCGGAGAACATCGGAAGGGGGTCTTATTTTTTTCTTGCGTAAAGTGTCAGCGGGAGATAAATTAATTGACGTCGGCTTGGTAAAACCTTGTTAAAAAACAATTTGGTCAGACGCGTACCTATCAACGAAATTAAGAGCTTGTCAGGTCGATAGAAGAAAAACAGCCTTTTTCGGCCTCAGTGTCAGTCGCGGTCGGTATTGTGTTGTAAAACGGCTCTGTTCTCAGCGCCTAGTCGTTCACTTGAAGCTCGTCATGATTAATTAATGATTTCTTTATAAGTCTCCTCGGTTAATTTCATATCTTTAAACCTGATTCCATTGGTATTGAAATCCGAATACATTGAGCAAACTTCCATGTTGTTCTATCTTGTCTATAAGTAATGTAGTCCAGTCCAGTCCTTAAAAATCCAAGAAGGCTATTCATAGGCAGGAGCATATCACCCTGGAGCCTCCATCTCCTTTATTGGGCCTATGACACGGCGTAGTTACACCTTGAGCTATTTTTAGAATTACTTTTGCCACGAAAATCACCCGTTGCGAGCACGAGGACGAGGTTGTCATTCATGTTTTAGATTAAAAATAAACCAGGAATGGACGAGAAGAACATGGAATAAGAACTAGAACGGCGGAATATCGTTACTACGAATTCTCACTATCGTCCGCGGACATACACGGAAATCTTATCGCGGGAGACGGATTCTATAAATAGCCAAAGGTGTAACTATGCTGTTGTCATTAATCAGCACTCCTCCGGAGTGATATGCTCCTGTCATAGGTCAGTCTGCGAAGATTCGGTATGTCTGAAGTTGAAGGCATATGACGTCACAATTAAAAATTAACCACAACCATATATGGTCAAAAAAATCTCACTTACATACCGAAAATCACTTACGGCACATTTCACAGTTGGATATGAGATTTTACAGTTTTAGCCTATGAATTAGCTGCGGCTCGCTCGGGGCTCACTTACGCTCGGGGCTCGCTTTCGCTCGCAGTTTTCCTTTCACCCCATCCCCACCGCGGAGCCTATTCCGATAGGCTAATGAGATTTTTTCTGCTAAGATCTTCAAACTACGCACGGCGTTATACCTGCCGCCTCGAGAGACTCGCGTTTTCGCTCGGCTCTCTCGTTGGCAAAAAGTGTATCTACCAACTTTTCCTCAAGTTTGCCAACATAATTTTAAATAGCAGCCTTTCTAAGAATTTGTCCCAGTCTATGTGCTACAAAGTTAGAACAAGGTGTTGCCATTGTTGAAAATCTTGTAGAAGATTCTGGAACACATCAGGCCAGGCCTTTCTGTAGATTCCTGCTTGTTCAGTGTTACAAATGGGTTGGGCGTCGGAATCATCCAGTACATGAAGAACTCGACTGACTGAAAGCCAGAGACAATAATGGTCGAAGCAGCGATAAGAACGCGGCACCAGTTGACGGAAGATGTCTAATATTTATAATTTCAAACTGGAGTTAATTTTTGCGGAAGAAGGTTTTTGCAGGAATACGTTTTGGGACAACCTTTTTGGGCGGATCCGGAATAAAATAGAAAAAATTAGAATCCGCAAAAATTTAATGCCACCAGGAGCTGGAGCCAGGTCCCTGATTATGGCTCCTGGTGCCACACGGTATCCTGTTATAAGACCCCTCCATCCGTCCAGAACAGAAGAAAATTGCAGCAAGGTAGGATGACAGTGCTAAAACGTACTACTGAAATTGGATCATAATCATGTGTATTGTCAGCGGAGCGGCTCCTGGTAATGGGCTCCTGGTATTTCAGTTGAAAGTGTTATCAGCCTTTTTCTCCCTGCCGCCCTCGCCCCTCCCCCACCCCCTGAAATGCCGATGAAAATAGCGTTGCGTGACGACCCAGGTATAAACAGCTGCAAAAGCGCCGACATGTTTGTGGTCCTATCCTTTCCAGTGTGATCTTATCTTTTAGTTTCAGTGCACTAAAAACCGAGGAACATTCAACAAATGACTAAACCGTTGAACAAGATGCTGTGATGATGAAATGTGTCGAATGTTTACAAAGATTGGTGTTGCGTTCGACTGTTTTCGAACGTTGACAGTTGGCGGTGTTCATCGGACGTTATAAACAGAACTAATATACGACGAACGACAAGATAATCACACTAAAAATGAACAGTGGAACTGTCTTCTACAGCAAATAAGGTAAGAATATTTCGCAATGTTTTGATATGTGGTTATTTCGATCTCA
This sequence comes from Desmophyllum pertusum, assembly GCA_029204205.1. Taxonomy (NCBI): domain Eukaryota; kingdom Metazoa; phylum Cnidaria; class Anthozoa; order Scleractinia; family Caryophylliidae; genus Desmophyllum; species Desmophyllum pertusum. The sequence continues at coordinate 10,803 of MU826552.1, forward strand.
TATGGGTTAAAACATGTGACACGGCGGACGAAATTATATGCGTGGCCCGCACAAGCTTGACCGCTATTAAGGTCAAATAACCGGATTTTCAACGGACTTTGAAAAGATCTCGCGCCGCTCTCAACCGTTACCCCAAAGAAATGTTTGCAGCAATCTCGAGGCCATCCTTTTGTAATTCAACCGCCAGAAGCTTAATCCATTTGAGGGTTTAGCACATGGTGAAAATATATTTTATTCACGAGGTGCTTTTACCGTGAGTGAAATATATGCCTTCGTAATTAAATTATTTTGTATGGAAAGAACAACAGAATATTTCCCAAAATCGTTGTGGCAAATATTTAGACATTGCACAAAACGTTTTCAGTGTTTTAAAGAACGTAGAATCATTCGTTTCTGCTTGCGAGGGTAACAAACTCGTGCAATAATTTGACGCCTCAAATGGTGATTTTCAACGGAATTTGGTTATTTGCACTTTTCTTTCAAATAAAAGGATATTTTGCCAAAAAAAGTATCCAGTGTTTTTTGTTATAGCCTATCAAACGTTAAAATAAGAGAGAAATCGAATTTTCCACCCTTGCCGCGATATGTCTGATTGTTAGTGACAGCCTCTCTTAAAAATTTCATTTAGCAATGGTTGTTGCGTTATTAGATGCCACTTTTTCATTAGGATTTGTTTGAGATTAGGCACTGTTGGTTGATATTGTGTTACAAAAGGCAAGATTCGTTTGTTATCTTTTTGTTTTTGTAGGAGAGATTGTTTTCTTTCTTCAAAATTTACTTCTGAGAGTGTCTCTTCAATAATGGTTATTGGGTAACCTCTCTCAGTTAGGTTTGATTTGAAGTTTTTCATGTTCTCTTCAAATATTGTTTTAGAAGAGTTGGTGCGGAGAAGTCTAAGTGCTTCTCCTTTGATAAAACCTCTCTTAACTCCGTGGGGGTGACACGTTGTGTAATATGTGTACTGAAATGTTTCAGTAGGCTTGAAGTGAGTTCTCACGTCAAGAATTGATTCAGTCGTGAATCTTTCGCCTTTGTAAATTTTGGTGTCCAAGAAAGTAGTTTCTGTAGGAGATATTTCAGCCGTGAATTTAATAGTGGGGTGGTGATTGTTCGCTTGTTCAATGAATTGTTCTATCTCTTCTCTGTTGGTTGTCCAGATTGAGATTATGTCATCATGTAACGTTTCCAGACGAGCGGTTTGTATTCGCTTTGACTCAGGATTTCTGTTTCAACTTTCGCCATAAAAATATTAGCGAAAGCGACCGCCATTTTAGTACCCATGGCGGTTCCGTGTGTTTGCAGGTAGTTTATTCCATTAAATTGAAATGAATTTTCCCGCAGGAATAAACTGAGTGCTTTTTCAAGCAAGCGTTTCGGCATAGGGGGTTCATGTTTATAGAAATTGTCGTACGCTGCGCATACTGTATTAATCCCCTCTTCTTGTGGTATGTTTGTGGTATAGGCTCGTTACGTCCATTGAAACAAGGATTGTGTCTTTAGGGAGTTTAGTTCCCTCTATGAAGTTGATGAAGTCAGTTGTGTCTTTCAGATATGACTTCTGTTGTTTTGCTATAGGCTGAAGTATTTTGTCAACAAAATGCTGATAATTTTTCGGTTGGGCCATCACACCCTGATATAATTGGTCTACCGACTGGGGTCGGTTTGTGTATTTTTGTCAGAGTGTAGAATGTAGGAATGCGAGGCGGATTTGGTGGGGGGGGGGGGGGGGGGGGGGGGGGGGGGGGGGGGGTACTCAAAAAAGTTTTATACGGGGAGGCTCCGCCCAGAGGTCCAAACCCTTACCCTTTCATATACCATTTTTCACAGAAAAGGTACCCCTTTCATATACCTTCCATAGAAAATGGTACCCCTTTCATATACCTTCCACAGAAATTATGAAAATGGTACCCCTTTCACATACCTACAGTAGAAGCACTGCATCCCTTTTCTATACCTTGTAATGAACTTAATGAACAATATATATCACCAGAAATCATCAAGCATTACCAGTAGAGATGTTAATCAAACAATAATATCATTTACTCGTGAAATCCCTACCCTTTCATATACTTCAACTCGTGAAATCCCTACCCTTTCACATACCTCGAGCCTAAAAAAGGACCCCTTTCGGGCCGAGCCTCCCCGTATAGTCCATTATAGGGAGTACACCCCCCCGGGGCATTAGCAAACGAGCACCCACTAAAATTTTGCGAGCAATTCGAGCAGAAGCGCGCTCGCAGGCTAAATTTTGCGAGCACTTGAAAATTTTGAGCGACCATTTGATACGCCTACCATTGCTATTTCCTACCGAAAAGTTGCAGTACGTGACATGTTGGTCGCGGTATTAAAGTCACCGATGTTTTGGGGAATATAACCCTATCGAACGGAGAGATTGGATTCTAATATCGAGAGATGAAATATATATTGAAGTACAATGCGTATTGATAATTACCGATAGCTGACACTTCAGGAGTTATTACTGCATTGTATAATTCAGTCCTTTCGGACTGAGTCGACCGACTTTGTTGCATTTAATTTATGATTGTGTATTAATTGTGTTGTTGCAAATGACATTTTTGGTATTCGTACAAGGTTAGTTAACTAATGATTGAAACAATTGCATAGCATCTTGAAGAGCCGGAAACGAATCGGCAGTGTACTTCTAGAGGGCGAATTGACAGCAGACGAATTGGCAGTGGATTGTAAGACAACTTCAGCCCGGTGCTGTCGCACTCCCGTGATCCAGCGTTGTTAGTCAAAGCAAGCTGACGGCGATATAATCGAATATAAACCGAACCAAGTTCCACGGGAGTGCTAAATACTAATGTGCAATGTTCAAGTGAGGACTGAATCTTGAGACTGACAACACGTTTAAACAAAATATTTACGTACACTACCTGATAGTTCTGTAAAGCCCAGAATAATGATACCAATAGCTTTCCACCATCCATACTGGGGCATACTGCTTTCCCATTACAAAGCTATAAACTAACAGCTTGTACGAAGAAACTTCCGTAGTCATTACATATTCATGAATAGTGAATATGCATTTGCATTCTGTTTTCGGCTGACCGGCGAGGCATAAAATAAAGAAAAAAATCACGCTACGAGACTGCTTTTTGAAAATAGGTCCGCACTGCGTACATGTGTGGGCTTACTGTATACGCGTCAGTAGTATTTAGATTAGACTTAATAATACTAGTAGTTATCATATGGTAAGTGAAATGTTGCCGTAATTTCCAAACAAATTGCAATTTAATTTATCAGAAAGAGAATATAAATATTCCTGTAAATCAGAGACATGAGCATATTTCATAACAACTGACAACACTGCTATTAGGATCGGGAATGCCTACAGAGTTTCTGGCACGAGAATTAAACACATAAAGAGCAGTATCTATACTTTTTATTATCTTTATTATAGTCATAACATATGACATAACCTTGCAATACTATTTTAAAGCATAGTCAACTTTGTGGAAAGTACTATATTCGACTCATCAAGGCTGAATGAAGATCAAAGACTGTACGGTGGCTATAATTGACACTTGTTTCCAATGGCAAATTGTTGACCGACAATGTCTCTGCATCATGAATGTGCCTACCTGCAAAAGCACTCAGATACATGTTGTCTCCTGTGACAAGATACGATATGTTCGTTCCGAACTCCACAGTTGAACAGGCAAGAGTCTCGCACACAACAGCGCCGACAAGCTCATCAAAAAGCATTGGTGACCTCTCAAGAGGTCACTAAAACATTCATTATCTTGATGAATAGTTCCATTTGCGAATAACGTTGCACTTGGCATTAAAATTAACACAGAAAGTGCCGGTTTAGGTTAACCAACAGCTTACAGTCTGCCAAATAAAACACAATCTTTCAACTGCGACTTAGCCACCGCCCAATTTTGAGATGCGCATGCGCTGAACCCGCAACTGCGTAACAGCTATAGGGCGGGCTCAAAATTAACATCTCCACCGACAGATTTCCTGCTCACTCGGTTTCTCAAAACAATACAAAAATCAAGGTATAAAAATGAATAATCTAGTAATACATATACCTCTTACTAATCGAGTTCGAGGCCGTACGGTAAGTTACGGACCAAGTTTTTTCCCCTTCGATTTATGGCCCGCGCGCTTCGCGCATTCAGAAATCGTCTTCTTCACAGTCAGTTTGCGGACTTTTCGGCAGAGATAAAACTGTCAAGTTAATTCCTGAATCGAGTCCGGCCCGCCGGGTTGGTCTATATCTTGGACGTTTTCGGCTTCTAAAAGCTGGACTGATAAATTGCGTTTGAAGTTTGGAAGATCCTCTTCGCTTCGCTTTTGTTTCTCTTCATCCGATTGCAAACGTTTAAAGTAGGTTTCAAAATCGTCTTCGTGAGACATTATTATGTAGAATTTGAAATTAACCGAAACTAACTTGCAAAGATGGCGTCATGATCAGTAGCACTCTCAAATTTAATACGGCCCGTGAAATTGACCAATCACAGCGCGCGTACTATATAAGAGATATAATAATGAGATGTATGTATGTATTATACATTGCTGGTTATAAATTTTAATTTGGGAACAATTTGAATGACACTAGAAGAATGTGATGATCTGTTCAGTTATCTTTTGTTGAAAAAGGGAGACATTTCTTCCCAGCTTATTTTCATTTCATTTTACTGATTTTATTTTACGCATGATAGCTACAATTGTAGCTTTGGCAAAAGTAGTCACGCGAGTAACATGAATATCTGAGGTCTGCGTGATTCACGGAGCCAACCTTGGTGTAAAGTTAAATGGATCGAATAGCGAGCTATAAAGGTCATAGCCAGATATATTTAGCACACTTTTGCAACAAGGATGTTGCCTGCATTCTTCTTTGCTTTCCAAATATTAAATTTTCGATGCAATTCCTGTAATAAGCTCAATACGCTGATAAACCTCGGGAAATATTTCAGCTCGTACAGGTCTAGGGAAATGAGCTCTCTTGCGAAAGCCTCTCAAAAGGCACGGTTGGTCGAGTGGGGGATGTTTTCGCCCTGTTATTCTGTTTATGCAAAAGACAAGAAAGGTTGATTTTGTTCCCATTGTCTCAAGATTAAAGTTGTTTGCTTGACTTCTGCAACCACTTGATCGGTCATCTGGAAATCAATTATTTAAACGACAAGAGAGCATCATAACTATTTAAAACTATTTTTTTAATCAATTCATGCTATAAATTAGTTTCTGTAGCAGAAATAACTTCCTTAGACACTGGGAGATCTCAAAAACTGTTGTGGATATGTATCAGAAGTACTTTAACAAACAACAACAGCAACAACAACAACAACAACAGTAGTTTGGTTATTTATGCGATTTTTATTTTAGTTACCTTGAATACAGTAAACATGTTATACAGTCTACGCGTGTTGTTTTCCATGATCCATGAGGGCTTAACATAGCCATGAGATAAATTACCTTTCTGGAGAAAACATAACCCGCTAAATTACTGGCCAATCTGAAAAAACGTTGCGATGTGCGTAAGTTAACAAAAACAACGGTTTGCTAGGTAAATTAGGCGATTTTTATTTTGGTTTGGCCAATACCGTGTCCATGTTTTCGTTTTACTCTGTTTATGCAAATAGCACAGGAAAGGTAGATTTTGTTCCCTTTGTCTCGAGATAAAAGTTGTTAAAAATTTTTCCTTTAGCTATCTAAAAACTGTACATAAATATATATACTTGAATCTGATAATGGCAATGATGAACATATTAAATAATTCATATATGTGAACTGCGGTGGAAAGAACGAAAGAGAATGAAGAGCTTCGCAGTCGAGCTTCGCAGTTCGAAAACAATAAAAGCACTCAGCCTGCGGCTTCGGGCTTTCATCTGTTTTCTCGTGCTTGGAAACCCAATGAAACACTCGCACTCGTTTTGAAATATTACTTAAATGATACGACGAGACTGATGAAAATGGGGACTGCTCACATTCTACTATAATTATGACGTCCATCACTGGGCAACCCCTGAAATGAACATTTCTCGCAAGTTGCAGTAAGCGTTACACGAAGCAGAATCAACGATTACCGGCAACGCTGAAGCGAATTTATTATGCGTTGCCTATGGGTATTACATTAAAGGCCTCCACTGACTAGGCCAATTGTTATCGATAACTATTTAGTTGTCGATCATAAAAAGTTGTCGACAACAAAAAAGCCAGTCTGTGAAGCAAGTTGTCGATAACAACATTTAAAAATATTAGTTATCGACAACAGCTCGCCTGTGTTGGTACATTGCAGTCGTGGTTTGGTCAAAAGTTCGCTATTATCATTGTTCCTTGGCAGCGTTTTCTTTTCGTATAAACAAACATGGCGCTTTTTCCTTCTTCAAAAAGCGTTTTTTTTTTCCCTTTTGCTTTTCGATAGTCCTTCCGCGTCTGCCATCTGCTAACCTGCGATCAGGCGAATGTTTACGTGCTCTCATTTACTTTTCGTATTTTCGTGTTCGCGCGACCTCTGTAAATATAATATATTTAATAAAGAGCGCGAAAAATTGGCCTGATCACAGGTTACCATGCCTAAACGTGGCACTCGTATTGGTATGCGCAGGGACGCTAGTTACCAAGTTATTGATCATTTCGGCCTCTAGTGTGTGGAAAAGCTCTATCGAGCACTAATAGTTGTCGACTCATTTTAGTTATCGAATAATAATAGTTGTCGACAACTATCTCTCTAGTCTGTGGAGGCCCTAAATTTAATTGAGGCACACTTGCAAAGATCTACCTTTGTGTCATCGCATCTGACAGCTCGGCATGTCACAGTAATCTTATGACGTGCGTATGCCACCAATAGTCGTCGAAATGTGCGCTTGCGAGTTAAAGGATTAACAAAACTAAGTTCTACAATTTGAAATCGAATAACAAAATTAATATATATTGGCTTGGACATTGATGATTATTTTGCTCGTTTTACACAACCAAGTCCTCGACGTTTGCATATAACTGTTTGTCGTACATTTCCATGTTGATCAGCCTCTGCAGAGGAAAACAAACATTAAAAATA
>MU826553.1:0-17718 GCA_029204205.1 Desmophyllum pertusum
AGATAATGAATAATTACATGACTGTATTTCCAAAATTGTACTGTATCTGGGAGATATGGTGGCTTAATGGTAGCGCATTGGACTCTTGGGTCGAGTGATCCAGGTTCACACCCAGGCCAGAGTCATGTGTTGTGTTTTTGGAAAGACACAAGTTTTACTCTCACAGTGCCTCTCTCCATCCAGCAGTATACATGTAAATGGGCAACAAAATGTTGGGGGTAACCTGGTGTTGGACTAGCATCCCACCCAGGGGGAGTAGTAATACTCCTAGTCGGCTTCATGATATAAAAATAGGTACGCAACGCGTACATGTGTGTACTGCAAGGTTTTCCCTAGGTTGATTTATCATTTGGAAGTGGTAAAGTCTTTGTAACTAAATATGATTTACTCAAAATACACTAGCCAGCTTGGAAAGGATGGTGGGGATAGAAGGGAAGAAACTGGGAAGGGTGTATAAAAATAAAATTCACATCATAACAAACTGTGTTAATTTTACTTGCCAGATAAATTTATTATTTATCTAATCTTGATAAATATGAAGAATGTAATTTACAGAAACAGAGTTGTAAGACTTGAGGAATGTGAATTGAACTGTATTGATAATGGTTTTTTTCAAACTGATCAGTTATGTTAAGCTTGAAGAAAAAAGTATCAATTCATTATTTTGAGATAGTTGACTGACTTCACAAGCCAAGTTAAAACCAAAAAGAACAAAGTAATGTTAAATTAAAGTGTGGAGACTACTTGATCAGAGGGACTCCAACATGGCGTTTCCATACTGAGCTCTATAAATTTGTGTGGAACGTTTTGACAAATAACTCGAGTACGGAATACCGCACAGACCTGAGACTTGGACTGATTCCTTATTTATTCATTATCTATGACATGTCAATTCCTTGACTTCATTCATTGAACGGTTTTTGATTTTTTTAATTTATGGCGTGACAGTGAAAACCGAGAATAGGAAGGTGCCCAGTCTCTTTGGCATATTCCGAAACTGCGGAGTTCTGAGTACCTGCAAGCTGCATGTCTCTGTCGTGTTCCTTTATTCTTTCACACATCGATATCGCTGTTTCACCGATATATACTTTGCCGCATTCACATGGAATCTTATAGACAACACCGTCTCGTCTCGTTTCTCGCGAGACGCGTCTCGTTTCTCGTGAGAGTCAATGGGCCGACATATACTCGGAAGTGACACCTCGCGTGTCAATGGCGTATGTGTCAAATGTTTTATCTACGATCCGTTGCCAAATCGATGGGACCGAAGGTCCAATGTATAAACAAGCAATAATGTTCATGTAGTTAAGGCAAGTACAGAAAACGATCCGCTAATGGCGTAACTTATTGAAGGCTTGATTCATTACGATCGTATCCAGAGGTTAAATACTACACACTGGCTTTTGTAATTAAATATGAAAAATCTTGCAACAGAAATTTCAGAGCAGAATTTCTAACAAACGGGGAACAAATATTCTAGCTGTCCTGCGCTTTGAAACCCCTTTCGATAGAGATGTTTTTCGATTCGATCCGTTTAGTAATTTTCGAGAAACGACTTTTGAGCGTGTGAGATCGAATACAAGGCATTGCGTTACATAGAAAATTGAGACGACCCGAAGTTTCAATTGACCAAATTTTGACAGCTCAAACAGCTGGAAACGGCGGGGGGTTTTGAGGGGCGGCATTCAAAATTCTGAGACATAAGTGCAAGCTGTCTTTCCCCCGCTCTTTCTATTTTCCCTCCAAAAACGCCAAGAGAGCTTGCTCGCAGGCTAGATTTATTGCGTAACTTATCGAAGGCTTGATTCATTGCGTATCGTATCAAAGGCTAGATCATTGCATCTTTTCCGAAGGCTTCATTCATTGTGATCGATGTATGTATGCATGTATTGTATCAAAGGTTAGATTTATCGCGTATCTTATTGAAGGCTTGAAACATTGCGATCGTATCGAAGGTTAGATTTATCCCGTATTTTATCAAAGGCTTGAATTGATTCATTTTGATCGCATCGAACGCTAGATTTATTGGGTATCCTATCGAAGGCTTGATTCATTAGTTTTTTATCCATTATACTTTGTAAAGCGCTTAGAACAGCGATGAATAAGCGCTATATAAATTAGTTATTATTATTATTCATTGCGATCGCGTAGAAGGGAGGATTTCGTATCGAAGGCTTGATCTATTGCGCATTTTATCGAAGGCTTGATTCATTGCTATTGTATCGACTTGATTTACATTATTGTGTATGGTATCGAAGCGCCGGCCATTAAAATTCAGAAACCGTGGTTTGTTATTGATTTGATCGATTGTCTGTGGTTTGTTTATCGATTTGATGTTAACAATAGAGCATTGTTAACATTTCTTTTGTTAACATTTCTTTTGTTTACAATTTTACGGTATAAGTGCATAGTGTTGACTGCGCAAGCGCAGTACACACAAAAACCAGGATAAGCTCTGGCATTGTGGGCCAGTTTGGCCTGATTGTGGCTTTACCGTCTGATTGTGGCTTTACCGTCTTTATCTTTACCGTCATTCATGGGCAGTTGTTATCGCTCTCTCCAACAGGCCAAAGCTAAGAGAAGATTTGTCCTTGGCCTAAGAGAAGTCAGCAAACATCTCAAGTTACGGAAATTGAAATGTGTCATCATCTCTTCAAATGTTGAACGTATTAAATCTGCAGGTAAGCCAATCCTTATCTAAAACAGATCTACAGTGGAATAGTACTGCCATGACCAGCAAGTGTTTACTGATCAGGGCCGGGTTGTTCAAAGGACGATTAAGCTAATCCAGGATTAGCACGAATTTTGATTTCAGTTTTGTAACTATTCAGTGAGGTTTTCTGTTTATATTCTTTGTCTATCTGTTTTGACTTTGACTTATCTTAATCTTTACAAAACATTAGCAGAGAAAAACACTTTTATACAAGAGAAATCAAAAGCTTGATTAACTTTTAATCCTGGATTAGCGTTAATTGGCTTTCGAGCAACCGGGCCCAGACCTGTTGGTAATCACAACAGCTATAGGTGACTACTGGGCATGTAAGTAATAATGTACAATATTTTGTAATTATTTGTGTACAGGAGGTTTAGATGACACCCTTGATGGTATAATAAATTCCTGCCAAGAACATCAGATACCTGTGGTATTTGCACTAAAGCGTCAATTGTTGGGCAAAGTGCTGTTAAAGAAGGTTCCTGTCAGCATTGTTGGGATCTTCAACTATGATGGAGCACAGGTGAGCAAAGTACAATGACACAGTTAACCCAACCAAGGTGTTATGGGAATATCAAGGGACAATATTAATTATTTAGGTGTGTCGTTTATAATGTGAATGTTTATGTGAATGTAATAAGAGCGCAGGCACGAGTGAAAGACTATGGTAACCACAACTCATTGCTAGAAAGACATGGATGTGGGCTGACTTTACCAATATATTGTTTTGTTTGTATTTTTTTGGAATAGGAACAGTTCAAAACACTCATTGAGCTGACACAGAAAACAAGGCAGGCCTACAGTGAGAAATGGCAAGAAATTAGGCAAAAACTAGAGCTACAACAGAAGGAAATAACAGGTACATTGGTTTTATACACTGTAACAAGACAAGCACATTATGTCTTATCAGTAAAAAAAAACCTTGGTTGCAACTGCAAGTTTTGCAACAGGCAGTGTGGCCAAATGATAAGAGCCCTAATTTTGAAATCTGGAACCCTGAGCACTGCTTCTGCTGTTTGAGAAGCATGCCTTGTACATGTAAGTTAATCTTAATCGAGCTATACAGTGACAGTGCATTTACTACAGCTTAGAAAGTGGACAGGTCAATGTAAAAAAAACATAAAGCTATTATTGTTACCTTTATATGGCTGGCTCCACGAGTGGGCAAGATGAGTAAATCCTGTGATTGGCTACCCGAGCAGGCAAGGTGGGCCTATCTTGCAGCCTCAGTTTCCTGTTTGAGATTGCCCGCTCTTTTCCTGCAGACTTTGTTAGCTATATTATTTTAAATCCTTTATTGACCAAGCTTGTTCAGTCAAGGTGGTGGGATATTGGCCTCATTCTTTTTTGTTGTTGTTGTCTACAAGTGTGTGTGTGTTTACGTTCCTCAACTTCATCTCAGTCTATAAAAGTTTATGCAAAAAAAAGAACTTGGCTAATATCCCAGGGGTTTCATTAGAAGCCGGCTACCGGCGGTCTACTGCCGCCTACGTTGCCTCTTGCCGCCGCTTACTAATCAAGCCTTCTGGCCTTCTGAGAGTTTACTTATAAGATTTATGAAAGAAAGAAAAAATGACTGTAACAGTGTTAGTCTTTAAACTCCAAACTTCATATAGAATAATCGCAAGATTGTTTAAAATACCTGAGATCTACTGTGATCGATAAAAATTGTCATATAGAGCACTAGATTTGACTCCCAGAATGCTGGAAATCGCATTTCCGAGCTTCTACATTTCCAAAATTTTCTGAGGGGGCATGCCCCCATACCCCCCTAGGATAAAGGGGCCTTGCGGCCCCTTTATGAGTCCACAGCCGCCTATTCCACCATGGGTAAGCCGCTTACTTCCAAAATTAATGAAACCCCTGTATCCCACCATCTTGATTGCAAACAAGCTCACTTTATACCACCTGTGTTACATGATCTGACAAAATAACGTTTCACTTAGATACTCTAGTACCAACAACTGAAATGGACAAGATGCTCAGTGCTGATGGGGAGGAGGCTAGTAAGCTTCCATATATCACTGGAGAAGATGCCGACATTAAGAATCACAATGCAGAGGTTACTGAAAGCAGCGATGACGACAATGATGATGATGATGATGATGATGACCATTATGACATTGAGGAGGAAGAGGAAATAGTAACGACCAACACAATGAAAAGGAAGATGTCATCATAGAAAATGACTTGGAGATTCAGGATTTGTAGTCAGCTACACAGTGCAACCTTAGCTGTTAACCCTTTATGCCCCATAGTCAATGTACAAATTCTCCTTACTGATCTAAATAGTACATTTCTCATAGTACTTCTTGAGAGAATTTGTTTAAAAATCTAGGCAATTTTTCATTGGTGATCAGGTGGTGTGCGCACTACGATCGCTACGCATTGTGGATGTAAAATTTTCAAGATGGCGGCGAAGCTTGAGAAATTTAGTAAGTTTTGTGCTTCGTTTATCGATAGAAACATTTTTTTCTGAAATCGTTTTCTACAGTTACAAGAAGTAATACTTAGTTAGATCGTATTTATGTCAACAAAATAAGCAATATGTGTTTATTTCAAGCCAAAACGTGAAGCACGAAAATTCATCCCGAAAACGCATGTAATTTGAACCCGTTTTGTTAAGAGCTATAATTTCTATTATGTTGCCCATTGACCGTAAAAAAAGGTTTAAAGTGTTTCTACAAAGCTTTTTATAAGCCAAGGTATAATCGCTCCCCATCGCGCCCCACGTTTTGTCACAGATTTTCCGTATTTAAACCGACATGTTTTGGTAGTAAAATATGACTTCGAAGACGTGACACGTACCAGAAGTGTCACCCTTGCGATCACAAAATAGCGGCGAATGGTTTTCTCCAACAATACTAAGGCCACCAGCTCTGCTTAAAATGCTTTATATTGGTACATAGCAGTGAATATTTTGATGTAGATCTATATAATAATTATTCTCAAGCTTTGTAAATTTCAAAATATTTCCTTATTTGTAATTCAAAGGCTTATCTATAAAATCATGTAATTTAATGGACAATGTTTTATTCAGGGTTCCTGATGAGCATGTGAGATGTAGGAGATTTAACATAACATTCAAGATGCCACAAAAATATATATGAATATATAAAAATATTGAAAAGGAAAACAAGAGGTGTTTCCTAAAGAAATAAAATAAAATAATGTCTTGGCTTTGTGTGAAATTGTTGATTTCATGAAGTTGTTTGAATTTAGTCAAATAAGAAAGATTTAAAACCAGCCACTCTGGGGGAAATGATTTTCAGGAAAGTTAATTTGAGAGGAGTTTCATGTAGAACATGAATTTCCAGATCATCTGCTTAGCTGACTGAACCCGATTCTTTTTTCTTTCTTTACATAATAGATTTTTAGTGAACATTACAGTCTGCATGCTCAAGACTAGTGTTTATTATTTCCAATGTACATGTTTGACCATTGAATACAGATCAAAAACAAAATACACCGGTTTAGACTTTGTAAAAGGCCTAGGTGTGTGGGTGAGTTAAAATTATAGAGCTGACTGCTAAACAGGACCTTGAAAACCCCGACTGTTTAATATGATGATGATGACGATAAGCATAAGCATAAGAAAACTTGAGAATGAACCGGTGTGAGATAAGCACAAGCACAAGATTTGGCTGTTGACGTGACTCCCATCATGCAATGTTCATCAGAATTTCTAAAGCACTGCGCTTGTGTATGTCGTCTTGTGCTAAAAGCAAGTGTAAACATCCTTGTGGTTATGCTTGCGGTTATGCTTGTGCTTATCTCACAAGTGTGAACCAGGCTTTTAAAAAATAAGTTCTTAAAATCCCTTAGTTCTTCATGGCATGACACCATGGGAGACTTAATATAATTATTTTTCTGATCTCATCTCATTACACCTGCTAATGCAGCTCTGAAGCTGAATGGTTCAGAAGTATGCTATATACTGTTATATAATTTTAATAAACAATAATGTGCTTATTTATGTGTGATTCTGTTTTCAGGGGAGGTTTAAGAAATTAAAAATGGCAATAATGTGTTTACATAGCCTGATGCAATCATGAAATAACTAACAGAAACTATGAAATTCTCCCAAACTCCCTCTGGTGACTCCATCAGGCTTTGTAAACACAAATGCTATTTTCTGTTTCATACCTTTTATTACCTATAAAACTGCTATATTACTGATGTATGGATCATACCTATAAAACTGTCAATGACAACAAGCACACAAAAGTTGCAGTATTTCTTTTATTTGATTTATCACTTCCTATATTGTAAGGCAACAGGTCCAAATATTACTGAGGAGTTAGAGGGAAGATCAGGGGTAGTGGTGCTCAATTTATAAAAAAATATGTAGGACCAAAACCCTCAAAACAACAATAACAGCCAGCAACAGCAAGCCCAAACAAGGGTGTCTCGAAAACTAAGACCTAAGACCTAAGACCTCGAAAACTAAGACCTCGAAAAACTAAGACCCCTCGAAAACTAAGACCTCGAAAACTAAGACCCCCCAAAAAAAGAAAAGAAAACGAATTTACAACTTCCCAGGTCTTAGTTTTCGAGAACTCGAAAACTAAGACCTCGAAAACTAAGACCCCCCGAAAAAAAGAAAAGAAAACGAATTTATGACGTTTGTTTTGAGCAATTTTTTTTGGACGAGTTTGGTGTCGCGCGACTTTCACAATAAAAACAAAATCAATCTTTACCTGCTTGCTCGCTTTTCCATGCATTTGTTTCTACTTCTGATTAATAATGTTAGAAATTGATTGAGTGTAGAAAGTAAACATGAGTTTGCTTTGGTTTTGCTTTACTACGCTCTCTGATTGGTTCGAAAAACTCGCGCTACTTTCTTAACCAATCAGTTGCCAAACTAAAACCAATCATAACTTGGTCGCACGCGTATTCCCGCGGTTGACGTCGGTTACATGCAGGGGGGGCAGGCAGCGCCCTTTGATCTTGCCGCTTTTCCGCAATACATGATCGCACAAGTAAAGAAATCTGTCAATCATTCGAGAAACGTACCTCTACGGGAGTTTGCTGTGGAATTTTCATCCATGGTGTCCCACAATGACCAAAGTTCAGTTAAACAGCGACCGAATCGTTCCCATAGATGTTTGGACGTGGAATCGCCAAAATATTTCCGAACGAACACAAACGCACGTCATTGTCAGCCATCGTCCGCCATGTTTATTTTAAACAAACCAGTACTTAGTCTCGCTCGGCCAAATTTCTAAAATGTGCAATCATATATACTAGGTCCCAGGCCTCGCTGCTAGCCCCCCCTGGTTACATGTATTTGCTTCGAGTTCTGATTGGTTCTTTGTGTTGTTTTCGTCTATTGTGATTGGCCAAGTGATTACTTTGTTTTTGTTTTTAGAGCGATTTTCATTTGAGTGTCATAAAACCAAAACCAAAACCAACACCATGATTGGTTTTGGTTTAGCATCTGATTGGTTGAGTAGGTGGCGCGAGTTTTTTAAACCAATCACAGAACGTAGTAAAGCAAAACCAATTTCGGATTACTTTCGATACTCAATTGAAAATCGCTCTATTACACTCAAATTAAAACCGCTCTATAATTACTTCGGTTTTGGTTTTACAACACTCGATTGAAAACCGATCAATGGGCGCAAAAAATGTTGATTTCACGTTCACTGACCAAAGCTATCAGAGAAATACGCCTGTCAGAAGATAAGGAGTAATGGCTCGAGAATCTGTAAGCATTGTGGACCGCCACATTGGTACGCCTAATGTTCGATAGACCTTGAATTCCAGGATATACTGTTGTACGAAAATGCACTTGTTTCTGGAGTTAAAGGGTTACTGTTTTTTTCGTTTTTTCTTGTTTATTCGTTAGTTTAGGCAAAGAGCTAAGGACTCTTTAAGGTTACTGTTTTATAAGTCACGGGGGTGCTGCAAACGTTTCCCTGGATCGAATCTAGTCTTCATAGCAATGCTTGAAGAACATGTATCAAAAAAGTACACATATCAGATAAATTAATTTAACACCCTTTTTGATGTATAATTAATTAACTTTGTCCTAAGATTTCGTTACAGTTCTTGAAATACAAGACTTGCCGAAACACTTTAATCGCAATGACTTTTCCTCGAGGACACTAAAGAACGCCTGGTCGCATATTAATTGCCAGGAGTTTAATCCGGTTTTTTTCTTGGAAATCATGGACTCTGAAGCCCCATACAAAGCCTGTCATTGTTTCAGTTAGAAACACACGTCAACGCTATGGGGATGTTGTGACTTGAACATTATTTGAAGTAATAGAGATATCATTATGCTTAATGTTTTGATGTTGCGGGTTTAAAGACGGTAGACAATTATTTCTTAATGGTGGCTTTACCGATTTCTTACTATCTAATTTCGTTGGATTATGGTATCTATAAATCGGCTATAAATCTATGGTATCTATAAATTATGGAGACAACCGTTTTGTTAATGTTTCACTGTTATATCTTTCAAGATAAGGGTTTTCTCCCTTTTAACTGAAATTAGTTGAAATTAGTTATGTCTTAGGGTTTTCAAGCTTTAACTGAATAAATTTTACATTTGGCATATAATTAATTCTGTATTTATATCGTACGTGAGAATCGTAATGCATTGTGGAAGGAGTGATTATGCAATGTTGAAACCGGCGATGACGACGCCGGATAATCATGGATTGGCCAGCCAAAGGCGACCGGCTGAAACTGATCCCAGATGAAAAGGAGAAGGAGCATTCTTATTGCTTCCCTGAGCGGTCCGAATTTTGCGATACTAGTGGATGTATCGACCGCGCACGAAATGATTTCCGTACAAATGAAAACCGTCTTTTCCCAATAGTCTGGCCTGCAATTTTGGCATAAAAACTCGCGCTTGTTTCTGCATGACTTTACACTATTGAAATGAATTTAAGGCTCATGGATTTGTAGGCTTTCAACGAAACTTGCATTGGACAAGACGTCGGGTATGTTCGGGTCGGGCATGTCATTATTGAGTCATTATTCATATTGGGTAACGCAACCCTAGGCGAGCGATACCACACCAAACTCGTCCAAAAAAATAAGGCCCGCGAGGCGTGCTCATGGCTACTGCATTTTTTACTCAGAGAATGCGCATACATATAGCCCATGAGCCGATTAAACGAAATGGGTTAGGGACTCTCACGATTTCAATCAGTAAGTTATATTTTTCTCTACCCAGCAGTCATGAATCCACATCATCCCTTTATAACATGTATACTAGACATACTAGATATAAACATTTCCACGCCAATGGCTTTCGTTAACTCTCACCAGACCTCTCAATTGATAATATAGGTCAAGACTTCGTTCTCCGAGTTGTCGCCGTTGAGGATAGTGCAGCAACTTTGTTGGTTTTGTTATTTTTTTCTTTGGTGTATTGCATTTGATAACCCTAGCCCTAAGGCAACATCTCTTGCTTTGGCTAACCACACTAAAATAATCAGGCCCGTAAAGGCGAGGGATGCGACAGGTGCGTCCGTGGACCGATGGCTGTCAATAAAGTGAATGAAAAGCTCTAATTCGCTAACTGGTGTAGTCTGGAAATGAAGCCTGAATCAACGAAGATAACATCGAAGGTCCGCCATTTGTAGATTTGCTGGGTGACATATTAAATTTTGGACCAGATCTTGAGATTCTATAAGCTGAATTTAACGTTAACGATAAATTCGACCTAAAACCCTCATACGGAATTTTAATCCCCAGGATCTCAAAATGACAGAGAAGACTGGGTACCCCAATAATGAACTGCAAAAGGGCTCAGCATGTGTGTCAATATTGGATAAAATGGACCGAACAGAGCCAGAGGTCACAGAAGAGCGAAATAGAAAGGCCGCAGCAAAATCCTGTCAATCGATAGATACATTTGTCCGTAAATTGTAAATTACATGTCACATAAAGTTTCTTGCAATTGTTTGTCATTAATCCATTTTGAATTTAAAGAAGCTTTACAACTGCTGCTTACTAGTTTAGCCTTTTGGGTTAGAAAAAAAATCGTTAAAAATCGTCTGGAACAGGGTATCTTTTTTAACATTTAGTCTGGAACAGGGTCGCAAAATTAGCGTTTTGTAGTCGGTACAGGTTAAGGGGTTTTATAGTCCAGCGGCACACCCCTACCAAATTTTTTTTGGGAGTACCGCCCCCCCCCCCCCCCCCCCCCCCCTCCCCGGGCTTCGCTCCTCGCGCGTGACGTGACTCTGCTCATATCCTAGCTAACTGAACTGGGTAATTACAGTACACTGCAACGATTCACGTTTAACGTAACAAATTTATTAGGTCACTTTTAGCAACACTTTGCTCTCGTAAACTAGCTCGCCGACTTCTCAGTTGCGGACAACAAACTCTGTTCAGTTTTATTTACCTTCATGTCATTTTGATCAGTACAAGACTTGAAACCCAAGCTAATTTGAATACAATCACCCACTGTTTTCTTAAAACAACGGAAACTGTGCTCAAATGAGATGATCTTATCTTTCGTCTACAAACCAAGCAGATAAGTTCGTCTTTAATTTTAGAAGATATTTTCATATTAAAATCATTCCTCGTTTCGAAAAAAAATTTAACACACTTAACAATAGTAGATCTAAAATCCATTTTCTAATATCATTTTGGTCACGATGTCTAACGTCAGACTCCCGAAAGCGCGGTGAATTAATTTTCTGCAATCCAGCACGCGGCTTTGATCTTTGTCACAACAGCATTCGCAGCATTCATGCTGACATAACAAAATTCTCAAATCACTCATCACTCATACTCTTCTGATTGTCGTCATACTGTAATATCTTTCTTTACACAGCAGCATTCGAGTTGTAAATTCACGCTAGCATAACAAAATTAATTTGGTCCTCAGCAATACTTTCTTCTCTGACTTCACCCCTCGCGCGCGCGTGTGACTAAATGAGTAGATAATAAATAAATAAAATAAATAAATAATTTATTAAAATATGTGACCCTCCATAGGAAAAGGGGGCTTAAGGTGATTTTTTACAAACGCATTTAAACGCAGCGTTTGAAATGCTTTTCAAACGCATTTCAAATTATTTCAAATGCATTTCAAATGTGTTTCAACGGTTTCAAACTGAAGGCGTTTCAAACAGAAGAAACGCGTTTCATTGCGTTTGAAACACAAAAATAATTAATTAAGATGTGCATAATTATTTCCATTACAGAGGTTAACGGCCATACGCCGGCCAAATTTATAACAGAGCTGGACAACTAGGGTCTTTTTTGTAGGGAAGCTCGCGCACGAACTATTAGACGAATGAATAGAAAACGTTTTTGCAGAACCGGTTCAAGCGTGATGGAAACAAGTCCTATTAATAAATGCTAAAGCGGGAACTTTATAGCTTTAGCTCAAAAATAGTATCCGATATACGGATAGCTTCGAAGGGTGACGTGTAAAGTTTCTAAAATTATAAAGTTCATTCGTAAATCTTGTATGCCATCATCGACGAGGTCGTAGCCTAATTTACATTCCGTAGATTATTATCTGTTCTCTGGATCATGCTGGATACATGACGCACGCAATAAAAAACTGCTAACAGCTAGTAGAATTAACACAAAAAAAATCCATAGAGTGCATTAACTGAAAAATTGAAACAGAACTACAAACGTATGTAAAAATCGACCGCCATTTCCTTCATTCAAGATACAAAAAGAATGTCGCGCTTTTGTGAACAGATGATCGGCGGACTGATTAAACTAAAGATAACACTGACGTCTTCGACCCGCAAGAGTTACAAGTATCGATGTTACAGAGGAGTTAATACATTGAGGTAAATTGTTGTAAACATTACAGGAAAGAAAACGAGGAGTTATCGTACTGTGTTGGTTTCACTTGGAATCGAGGCATAGAACTGATGGGCCTCCGTGACAAACGTCAGTGTTGCGTGCGTTATGCTCGATCTGCGGTTAGAAGTCTTGTCTGCTGTCGATGTCATGTAAGTAAGTATGTCAAGCCTTGTCCGAGCGTTTCTGTTTTAGGTGCACGCTCAATGCATTGCGAAGTGTTTGAAAAACGTTGCAAGATCGTCAATTTATACACATGTAATGATGTTTATACTGTGTACGTGCTCGCTTACACGTTTTTAGAACAAGAAAATACACCTGAACATTCCTGTTATCTTTCTTGATATCTTTCGCGTATTTATACACGTAAACATGCTTTTAGAACGAGGTTATTCCCCAGGATTATTCCAGCGTCTTTAGAACACTTGTACGCGCTGTTCTCTTATTAAACAAATTAATTACTAGGTACATGATGTAGGCGAGTTGACTTCAGTGTGGGCGAGTTAACTTGTTGGCGAAGCGACCGGCTTCGCATACGGAACTTGATTGACTTTGTCCAAATATTGTACGAAAACCGAGTGGAAGGTTTTCGATGGTTGCGACTCAGATGAAGCTTAAATCAACGGAGACGACGCTCCAAGAATACTAATTCATGCATTGGAATGTCGTACGATCTTGAATTCATACTCGAAAGGAAAGGTAATTACAGAATTACAGGAGTTGACAAATAATGTCATAGCCTGTTCACGCATCATATTTGTTGACATTTCCGTTAATTTTGAGAATACTGCTATGCACTCTATAAAAACTTTCTTGTTGTTTATTGTATTGATCGACCTAACGATGGAATATTACTGAACTTTTAATCAAAAGTAAAAAGTGTAACTGCACCACCGTGATTTATCTAGCTTTTTAAATTTCATTAACGACGCCTGAAGTTACCGTTTACCATCTTCAGTCCAGCATTTGTCGTGTTGTCGAATAATTATGCTTCGTTATGGCCTTCAATGCCAAGACTAGACCACTTGCTTTTCCCCGTAGTTTACAAATTCGCCGCATGCTGTGATATCCAACACATATATCTCGATCATAACTGACTTGCGGTAATCGATTAATGAATGAGGTAGTAATACTTCGGAAGTGTTTGTTTACCCTACTCAAAACGTTAAAGTTGTCCACGATGTTTCTGGGGTTCCCTGTTAATGAAAAATCAACAATCATTTCAAGAATTTCATTTGGAAGGACCTCCATGGAAGGAGCCTCGTAATTGCTACCAGTATCATCCATCTCATGTCCAACTGAATTCGTATCTTCAATTATATGTGACTCCTCCATCTCATTATGTGCAGCTGAATTCACACTAAAAACAACAATCGACAAGTAACAATATTTTCTTTACAAAAAAATAGGTTTTTTTCGAATGGAGCGGAGATTAGTTCATCTTCTGACATCTGTTCGTTATTGATAAGATAGCTACGAGATTGTTAATTGATGTCGTTGGTGATAAAATGGTTTCAATTTTTACGTAAACAAATCTCTTTGTCCTTGGTGGAAAGATAAACTGCACATGTCAAAGATTGCAAAAGTTATCTTTTCCATCAACAATAAAGAGATGACACAGCCTTTTAGTTGCAGTAAAAATTGAAACCACTAATACTTGAGATACCGTTTCAATCACGTCACCTCTCTTCGTCAATAAAAAACAGATGAAAGAAACGTAAAATTGAACCCTGCCATTTGAATAATACTGGGGAGAAGTCACACAATACAATACTCACATTCATAACAACTACTCATTCTAGAAACACAATTTCAATCACAGGGACGAACACCTTTTTACGTGTAAAATTTATCTTTCCATAAAAAAAGGAGATGACACAGACTTTTACTAAAATAACACTTGAAACAACTAATTGGTCACAATACCATTTACATTACGTCAATTTTAAAACCTGCCTTTATATGATGACAAAACCCTTGACGGCCTTTTACTTGAAAGAACAATTTAAATTAATTATTTTAATCACGTAAGCGTACAACTTTTACAATGTACAATTTATATTGCCATCAACAACAAAGAGATTATATCGTCTTTTATTTGGCGTAATTTGCAAAGTGTTTGATGACACAGCACCATTCGCGCTGACATAACAAAATTATATCATTACTCACTCTATACAAATTGTTATTTGAAAACTTGGATGATAAAACTTTTCAACACCACGCTCTACAAGTTTTCCAACGGTTGAAAAGGTACTACATCAAAAAATCACAACTATTTCGTAAAACATCAATACTCTACTCTTGTACATGTAAACAACTTCTCGTGTAAAGCTTCAACTATACCTAATAACACTTACAAAGAAGTCACACTAACTACGTTGATCACTAGAAGATAAATAAACATCAGATCATACGACGAACATTCGCAGGATTATAGTAAGCTTTCAGTGCATGACAAAATTGCACCGTCTAAATGCACAGTAACCTAGAAAAGCTAACTACGTTCACCAGTGACAGATTAACGACCATCATACACAACCTTTTTAGCTTATGAACTAAGAAATACTCAGAATTGATAAATAAGCTTGTAAACTTATTCTCGTCGGTTAATTACTAACATGCAAAGTTTAACTGATAAAATATGCTCGTACCCTAGACGAAAAACACACTGACGGTGAAATTTGGTTCACAAGTTTAGATTTAAGAGTAAACGTGATCTGTATTATTCAATAGAGTTTAAAATATATGTCAATTGAGTCATGTGTGCTGTTATTTTGTCATTCCGGGCTGTTTAAGACTTTTTTGGGCGAGATGAAAAATTCCGCCTCCTCCCGGCGGGACCACCCTACAAACTCGGGAGGAACTCGAAAGTTAGTACACGCAATACCCTCAATACGAACAACCGCTTATTACGGACAATTTTGTTTGTGCCGACGAAAAGCTAATATATTTGATCTTATACATTAGCCCTAAATACGGACAACGGACACTTTTCCGCTCTCAGTGATACAAAGTTAACCTCG
Source organism: Desmophyllum pertusum (assembly GCA_029204205.1). NCBI lineage: Eukaryota > Metazoa > Cnidaria > Anthozoa > Scleractinia > Caryophylliidae > Desmophyllum > Desmophyllum pertusum. The sequence continues at coordinate 15,535 of MU826553.1, forward strand.
CTTATCTGTGCACTGTATATTTTCATTTGTCATGACATGTTGACAACTGTCTTCCGGTGTTTGACCCTTGTACTGACCTAAACGTTCTCTGCTCACTGTGCTAAAACAAAAAGTAGACTAAGTGACAGGCGTAGAACAAAAGTTTCACTTCCTCGGCCTTTTATTGCGGTCATTAGACGTTGCTTAATACGGAGGAGTTTCAATCACAGTCAAAACAAAGGGATTTGACTTCAAGAAAGTAAGAGACTTGAGAAACAGAAAAAAACCACTGCAAAACTGTCAAAGTTATTTGCCTTTATCTCTGTAATTGTGTAATAACCCAACCAATTACACGACGCAAAATTATTGACATAGACAACGAATTATTACACAAGAATCAATCAAAGAACAGTTCTCATCTTGCTTCCCTACTATAATGTGACGAAAAAAGATGCATTGTGGTAAAAGAAAATATAGATTTTCCCCCACTATACACTTATACAGATTAGAACTTGCTCCGTCGTTTCACCCTCACATGGCAGAAAATAAGTCACAGAAGCTCACAGAACAGCCATTTGGACTGGTACAACTTATCAATAAAGACGCAACTTAATGACTTACATCCTTTACAAAGAAACCGCAATTCTGTTATCTTATGTCAACACATAGTCTAACGTCACTGTTGTTTTCAACCAAAGATCAACATTCCGTTCTTATCTTTCCTCAACACATGCACAAATGCACACAGCAAAACGCTCGACACTACGTACAAGTGACTCCACCATGTAGTGATTCTGTTTGAATCACTCATAAGAACAGTTGCATCAACAGTCTTTCAACTGAACTGAAGCTATGAACAATCAACCTCAATTCAAAGCGGGCTGGAAAAGGTAATTACATTTCACAGAAATGCTAACTAAAACTACTACGTAGATCGAACTTTATGTGTAGACTTCGTACACCACTACAATAGGGTGTCTAAGGATATTTTTTCCTTGACGAAAATAAAGTACAGCAAACAAAAGCGATTTTGTTTTACTCCGGTTTTTGCGTTCGTGACTTACCGCTTAATTTGAACAGAGGGGAAAAAAAAGGAAACCAACTTCGTTACAAAAGTTCAATAATTTGCCTCAAACGTGACCATGCTCGTATAATCATAAAAGATACAAGTAATCAACCTAAAAATAGAAACAATGCAATAGTTTGGACACAACAATCAATGAAGCGAAAATCCCTTTCTTTAACAATTGAAAAGTCATCAACCTAAAAATAGAACAATACAATACATTTCAGAAATTCAAAGAATTTTTACAAAAAAGTCTTACGAACAAAAAAGTCTTACGAAGGAATGTTACAAAGAATGCTTCGACGACGACAATAATGGCCACTTGCGCAAGCGCAGTAGCCATAAAAATTGCTCAAAACAAACGTCGTAAATTCGTTTTCGGTTTTTTTTCGAGGTCTTAGTTTTCGAGGGGTCTTAGTTTTCGAGGTCTTAGTTTTCGAGGTCTTAGGTCTTAGGTCTTAGTTTTCGAGACACCCGCCCAAACAAGCCCCCAAACAAAGCATCCACTGTATTGTTATTATTTGGTTCAGTGTGAATAAACATAAAACATTGAAATGCATCAGTACAATATTCATCCAATCATGCAGACCATGCAACTCATACAACAGAAGATCCTTGACAGAACATCAGCTATTGAATTTACCTCTTTTTGACGAAAATTATGTTTCGATGCAAGCAATATTTAGAAACGATCAAATCGATTTCAGGAGCCCAGAAATCAAAATTACCGAACTGGCCGTCTTATCTTCAGTTCGCTCGTGCTCGTGATGGGGCCACTGACTTCAGTGAACCGGAATCAAAAAGTGAAGACTGAATCATCGAACAAAGCGATGGTTTATTGCCCGACAGGCCGATGGAAGCTCATCCATTGCTCAGAGGCAAGCAGTCGGGAATCACGAACAAAAGGTATTTATCAAGAGGAGGAGACTGATTTTCCCAGAGAACTCGATGCAGTTTGTTCTTCAAAATTCTTCGAAAGAAAATAGAGTAAAATCGCTGATTTTCACGGCGTATTTAACGATTTTAGTCGATTTTAGTCGCTTCCCACAAGATGCACACTCCACCGAGTCTTGGCACAAATGATCAGATTTTGGATACCGTCCATGATGCATAGCGATCGTAGTGCGCACACCACCTGA
>MU826554.1:0-17597 GCA_029204205.1 Desmophyllum pertusum
TTGTGAGATAATTTCACACATTATTTGTTCTCTACCGAATGATTAAGTTGGATAATAAAACACAGAGTTAGGAAAGTAACGTAGCTCAACAGAGACCTGTGTAGTGTTACTTGGGCTTAAATTTTCACAACACTACACATATCTCTATACTTTTTGAGCTACATCATCAAATGGAATTTTTCGGGGTTGGATCTCAAGACACCCCTCTCGCATTTACCCCAACATTTGGTTGCGCTTATATTTGTGTCCTTAGGGGTAGACCATTCTACTCCCCATTTGAAGGGGAGGGTTGGCTGGGCAATAGACCTTTTGACCAATGTGACATCACACAAAATTGCAATTTTCAGCGATTTTCATTAAAAACAAAAAACTTCATAGAAAGATTTATCATACCAATGTTAGTAAAATTGCGGAGTTTCGTAAAAAATTGCTGGAAATATAAGAAGTTTTCAGTTTTATATTTCCACAAGTTTTAGTTTTATAAAACTTCGCACTTTTACTAAAGACAATAATGATGGCCTAAGGGAAAAAGTCACTGCTCATAGTCTAAAAATTTTCCTCGGCTTGACTCTTATAAACTGACCCCTAGAGCCATACTGGGAGAATATCGCCCCCGGGGGAGACTCCCATATAAAAGTGACGGGGGTGATCATCGGAAATTTTGAAAAGAATCTCTAAAGGGTACCAAAATCTCATTTTGTGGGTGTGGCTCGAATTAATTTTCACTGCTAAGAGATACCAATAATTTATTACTCTTAGACAAAACTAGTACATGTCATATTTTTTCATATTTTTTTCCCGGTTAATACCCTAAAAGGTACCAGAATAACTCTAATGGTGATCATTTTATAGATTTTAACATCCCTATAAAGCTGTACCAAACCACAATTTTTAACCCCTAAAAGGTATGATGATCACCCCCGTCACTTTTATAGGGAAGTCCCCCCGGGTATCGCCCAAGGTCTTTCTGACAAAGTCCAAGCGAGGTCCATACAAAGAAGACCAAGGGCGATATTCTCCCATTACGGTCCCGAGCTAGTGAGAGTTAATAAGAAGTTTATTATAATGTCAGATTTACAGGACTGTAGGCTTTCAAACTTTGCCATGCTGTTGCCCACGCTGGACATTAACATCGCTCATGCATGATCATAAGCCTGTGCCTACCAGAGCGGCTTATAAAGTTTACATGGCATGAAGCAAAGGGGCGTATTGCTTCTAGATAAGCTCAGAGTGCAAGAAACTGCTGTCTGATAGCCCAGGGCTAGTGGATTTTTCTGTTGGGCTAGTGCATTTGATCCATCACTTGCCCAACAAGGCAAGTAAATTTTTGGACATTTTTAGTTGGCAGATGAAGTAAAGCCAATAGAAAGGCCTTCAGGCTAGCATACAATAGCTCCAACTTGTTGCCTAAAGGGTAGCCTGCGTGCAAACGTCTCCTTTTCCTTGCTTCTCGCGTGAAGCAAGGAAATAGGAGACGTCTGCACGCAGGCTATCTAAAGGGCATCCTGGAAAATCTGTTTTCTTTTCACCTGGCAGGGCTGCTATTCAATCACAATGTAGTGTCTTACCCAAGAACACAATACAAGGACAGTGGCCAGGATTAAACCCCGGGGGGGGGGGGGGGGTGTGTGCCGCCCGCTTCTTGAAACCCTTACCCTATTTCGGACCAAAATGTGTGATTTTCCATACCCTATTTCAGACCTGACCCAAAATCGATACCCTATTTCAGACCTATAAAATTAGTACACTGTCGCATACATGACTTCAGCTACCCAGGAATGGGTTCCATTTGCGCAAACATTTGCAAAGGGCTTCAAATTCCCTGATGTTAATGGAAAAAAAACAGTTTCGTCTAAAAGCCAAACCAAATTCCAGACCAGAGTGCACAAAACATACCCTATTTCAGACCAAATTAAAATGGTCAAAAATCTATACCCTATTTCAGACCAAAACGGCTCAAAAACCATACCCTTTGGGGCGGCACATACCTATATAGCTTATATAAGGGAGTACCCCCCCCCCCCCCCCCCCTGGGATTAAACACTCATCTCTTTGAATCTAGATGCACTGACAATAGAGTGGTAAAGTGTGACGTCACAAATTTGCAAATTTGGCAAATTATGAAATTTGATCAGCTATTCAGAGGAAGCATGCCAAAAACATCCACTTGCCAAAAAATTAGCTCTCCATTGCAATTTGCGGCCGAGATATACAGGTTCAAAGTTTGATACCGTCCCATACAAAACCTCTCAAAATTTTGCGCCTGTTCTAAACTGAAGGAACTGATGCAAAATTAGAAGGTTTGTATGGAGAAATTAAAACCTGAAGTGCCCATATCTCAGCCGCAAATTGCAATGGAGAGCTCATTTTTGGCAAGTGGACGTTTTTTGGCATGCTTCCTCTGAATAACTGATCAAATTTCATAATTTCGCAAATTTAATTTTTGTGACGTCATGACTTTAGTACTCTATTATGACTTGGACACATGGTGCAACATTGCATGCAATGCATGAATTGCACTGTATGTCCACCTCTGAAAATTTGTTGCAAACAATAATTTAAATAGCTTTTGTTTGTTTTTTCCGTTTGTCACATCACATTGTCACTTTGATGTGGATCGCGACGTTTCGACTGCTACACTGCTGGTCTTCATTACGCGATAGGGTCGACTGGTTGTGCATTACTATTTGTAGCACCGTGGTTGATTCTGATTGGTGCATTTCAATCCTCACTGTAGTTATTTGATGAAGACCAGCAGTACAGTGATCATAACATTGCGATCCACATTAAAGCGACAATTGGTTGTTTTCATCAACATTTCAAAAACTGTTTGCTTGCATGAACAACATAAAAAAATTAACAGGTAAAAGAACTGGCAGAAAGAAAGGTTTTGTCCAAATTATAGCTTTGTAGTGGGTTTTTTCATAACCGAGTTATTGCCAAACTAATTTCAGAAAATTACAGTATTTAGTATGCTGCCGCCATGTTTGTGTCCTTCAGAGGGACACAAATATGGCCGCTATAAAATTGCACAAGAAGTAGAGTAGATTCTACTGTCAATATCATTAGCTTTAACTTCAAATCCATTTAGACATCACTTCTAAATTATTATCACGTCTGAAAATTTAAAAATGATATAAAAATATCCGTTTTTTTTGTGACAGTTCAGAAACACGTTCATCCGGGACATCACAAATTTCAAATAGCTATATTTCCAAAAGGAATCACTGGATCGATACCAAACTTTGGCATAGAGATAGAGTTTAGATTTTTGATGACGTCAGATTAAAACAAAGAATATAATGTGCCTATCAGCTACTTCCTGCCTTCTGTCTACCACGACAGTATACAGTATTTAGTATGCTGCCGCCATGTTTGTGTCCTTCAGAGGGACACAAATATGGCCGCTATAAAATTGCACAAGAAGTAGAGTAGATTCTACTGTCAATATCATTAGCTTTAACTTCAAATCCATTTAGATATCACTTCTAAATTATTATCGCGTCTGAAAATTTAAAAAATGATATAAAAATATCCGGTTTTTTTGTGACAGTTCAGAAACACGTTCATCCGGGACATCACAAGTAATTATTACAAATAGCTATATTTCCAAAAGGAATCACTGGATCGATAACAAACTTTGCATAGAGATAGAGTTTAGATTTTTGATGACGTCAGATTAAAACAAAGAATATAATGTGCCTATCAGCTACTTCCTGCCTTCTGTCTACCAACGACAATTTGCCAAAGTACTCAGCTTGGTGACCATCGCCATTGAAATAATTGTAAACATCAGAACTTGCTTGTCGCGTTGACTTGTCATTTGCCACTTAAGAAACGAGAAGCCATCTGGGGCGAGTTGCATCTCACAGTCGCTTGTGGGACCATTATGGCAGCCAGCTTGACAACGTGTCCCCAGTAACGGTCCCACAAGCGACTGTGAGATGCGACTCGCCTCAGCTAACTTGCTAGTTCTCATTTCTAAGTGGCAAATTACATGCGTGCAATGTTGCTGCTATGCCCGGAAATTTCGTGCCTCTCATTAAAATAAGAAGCCTAAAAAGATAGCAGTAAACAATCACATCATATACAACAGACGCACACTCTTTTATTATAAATTACATGTCAAATAAAATGCAGTAACACAGTGAAATTCCCTTGTAATAAAGTCTATATAGCTTTAGGAAACAAATAATATACAGTCATTTGCTTGCCGCAATTCCAGAAAGATGCGATCAACATAACATCAGAATGACCACCGCTCAAGTATAATTAAACCAGACTAAAGAATGGTAGAGTCTTGAATATGGCTCAAACACCACGTTCAAGAACTGCATAACCCAAAAGCTGCTAAAAAAAAACTGTTTAAGTTATCATCATAATGTTGGTCACTTCTCCAGGGAAAAAGGCAGCTTAGACTTCCACAAGCATTTTTTCATGTAAATACAAAGTTTATTACTGTTTACTTCTCTTCGCACCACTCATTTTCTTTCCGAACCTGTCGTGGGAAATAGAGATGGACAAAATATTAGATACAGTGGAACCCCCATTACGGCCACCCCGTTATTACGGCCACCTTTTTTTGGCCTGGTGAAATCACACTTAATCTCTTGTATAAAAACCCCTTTAATACGGCCACCTCGTAATACGGCCAACGGCCAGATTTTGTGATCCCCGTGTGCCTATTTTCTTTGTAATTTCACCCCACATTATGGCCACTAAATCTACGATGGATTAAATTTAGCAAATCATTGACACAATGAACGCATTTAGTCACTTTACTCATTCACACTTTTGCACAGATAGACTGTTTTCAATGTCAATAAGTATATTTAAGAGTTTGATTGTCTTTGGAATCCCTCTGAACTTGTACATGCAAGGAACCTCCATGTCATATCCGCTGTACCATAATTTCAACCAACCCCGTATTACGGCCACCCCGTTATTACGGCCAGTTTTTTTTGGCCCGTAGGTGTCCGTATTAACGGGGTTCCACTGTAAAATATCTTGCTGGCTTGGTTCCCTTAGGGCAAGAACATTGAACCTTTCTTGAAACCAGTGCACGGTTCATACAGAAAAGTGAGTGAAACTTTCACTCACTTTTCACTCAAGGACTTCTCAAGGACCAAAGTCTTTTTTCAAGGCTCAAAAGAGTATGAATTGACGTGTTGTGTATAATCATATATTTTATTACTGTCAGCCAAAAAGTCATGTCAATCCAACAAAAAAAGTTATCAACACAGGAGCATCGATTGTAGTGAAAGAACATCCTTATAGCTAAAACACTTGGTCAATGTAAGGTAAAGCTGCACTCAGGCCAAACTGGCCCACACTGCCGGAGCGTATCCCGGTTTCCTTAGCATGAAGCCAACAAGGAGTATTGCTACTCCCCCTGGATGGGATGCTAGTCCATCGCAAGTTATAATTACCCCCAAGCATTTTGTCCGCCGGTACCCATTTATACTCCTGGGTGGAGAGAGGCACTGTGAGAGTAAAGTGCCTTGCCCAAGAACACAACACAATGACCCAGACCAGGGCTCGAAACCCGGACCACTCGATCCAGAGTCCAACGTGCTAACCATTAGGCCACCACATCTCTTAGAATACTTGGTCAATGTACTTGGTTGTATATATCTATGCAATAAAGTATACTTATAATCATGGTCAAAAGTCCTTGGGATAGTCGGCACACATTACTGAGTCTCATTAAACATGGTAATTGCAAGCCCTAGGATTTTAACGGTGATCGTGTCCGGTACCATGTCGTTACCGAAAAGCCATAGTATGTGGTGAGCATATTTGGTGATCAACATTTTCCTTTTACTTCAATCTCGTTCCCAGAGTCCTCGTTACCCTTGTCCAGCGGAGGAGCGGCCAACAAGGACCTCTGGGATAGAGTGATCCACCTGACTTGCGCAGTAAGACCGGAAGTCCAAGAAATCTTGGCGTCCGTTAGTTGAAACATGGGGTCAAACACATGCGCAGTGAAGCCGGAAGTCCAAGATCCTGTCATGGCGGAATCACTTCCCCCAGAGCTCCTTGTTGGCTGCTCCACCGCTGGACAAGGGTAACGAGGACTCTGGGAACGAGATTGCTTTTACTTGAGAACAAAAGATTAGCATGATTCTTACCTGTTCCTCTTCCTCAGGTGTGAAATCGTTCTTAATGTAAAGGTCTTCCTGATTTCTTCTGGAGTTTTTCCTGGTTTGAAAATATAAATTCAGCTCAGCCAACAAGTTTCCAATTTAAAACAGTACCAAAGATTAACATTAATTTGGTCATGCAGGCTTGCACAAAATTAGCCTTTACTAACATGTTTACCGTATTAAGTAGTGCATACTATAACAGGACACTGCCAGTGACATACCTTTGAATAATATCTTTCTCATATTTCTACCAAGCTTAAAATATACCATCATTTCTTTCCACAAATTCTCATTCATCGACAAATCTAGTCCTAGCAGTATGCGGGATGTTTGTCACACTTGAACCTAGTTATATGGCCGTAGCTCCCACGAGTCCCCTGTAGCTCAGTGGTAGAGTGTCCGACCGGGGGGAACTCGGAATTTTTTCCGAGTAGCTTGTGTCACTGACAGAATAATATCTTTCTCACCTTTGATCATGTTTGCTACAGTTTTACATGTAACATCTAGAAGCCCTTTGATATCAAGATAGTTTGCAGCCTGCAATAAGATAGAAACAAAATTATATTTAAAAATTTAGAAACAATAGACTGACATTATTTCTTGATATGAGGATACATCCAAATTTTGAATCACCTTTATCTTAGTTTGTATTTTTAGTGATATGTTTAACGAAACCAACAATCATTTAGAAAATTAATATAGAAAATAATAAACATGACATGACACCGTTTTCACACTAGAGACGGGAAACTCATCTTGACAGAAAACTCATTTGACAGGTTTCTCGTCCTAGTGTGAATTCGAGACGAGTCTAACTACTCAATTTCACTTTGAAGCTGAGGCACGGTTACCTTTCCTTATTTCTAAGACGAGTTATCCGTCACAGACAAGAAACTCGTCTTAGAAATCCGTCTAAAGCGACGGAAAAGTAGACGGGTAAAATCAGACGAGTTACCCGTCTAAAATTATTTTCATGCTAGGACGGGAAAGTCTCAGATGAGTTTCCTGTCTCTAGTGTGAAAACGGCCAATGTAGATGTCTCATATTGTCAGAAATAGTTGGGGATAAATTGGGAAAATAGAAAGCATTTATATTAATAATACCAACATGCCCCAGATTTCTGCGATGGATGGCAATCATGTAAACATAAATGATGATGGTCTGGGACAACTGCGACATGTTCTGCTCAGTACCAGTCTTAAAACAAGCTCACAGGTCAAAATATTATAAACACCTTCCCTGTGAAGTTAACCCTTTCACTTCCAAGAGTCCTAAGTTCAAAACTGAGGTAAAAATCTTGAATGTCATTTTGCAAAATTGTCCAAAACAAATTGTACTACTCAATAGCTTTCATTTGAATTGGTCACACACTAGGATTTCATCCACAGACTCAAAAGTTACAACACCATTTATTGACTCAAGGTTGGACTCTGGAAGTGAAAGGGTTAATAATAATATGCTGACCACTTCTATCCAATATTGAGGCACAATCAGGCTTTTAGCCAGAATTTGTAAAGTGGGCGTCCTGGAGGCATGTCCCCCAAAACATTTGTTAAAGGTTTGGTGCATTTTTCATCATTTTCTCCCAGGATTGGGCGTCCACAGGACACCTGGACGCCCTTCTGGCTAAAAGCTTGGGCACAATGAAATCCCTGATTGTCTGGGATTTTCCCAACAAACGAAAACAAGGCTTTAAATAGCACAACAATGTTATGAATCAGTTTGTACTCACAAGGATAAGCTCAAAAAGTGTCCCCTGATCGAACTTTGAGGAATTCTTGATCCCAGGGATCAATGTCATCTGTTCTCTTTCCTTGTTTTCATCATCGTCCGGCTGGTGGTGGGTCGTCCTTGTGATGAGTGGCCCACTGAATAACCTGCCAAACAAGTACAACAGGTTTAGTTACAACATACTATCAAAGCTCTCATTGTGACCGCTCTCGTAAGCGACCAAGCTCTAGTTACGACCCCCGTTGTGAAACCCCGTTTGAATTGTCACACAAACTCTGTAATCAAAAGCTCTCATAAAGCGACCGCTCCCGGCATCGGTAAGACGACCGCGACCACTTTTGGGAATTACCAAACAGGCCGTTTCTTTTGTTTTAAGCTCTCTTAAGCGACCACTTGTTATGCTACACATTTCAAAGACATTGTATTATTTGTAATCATCTGAATAAGAGAAGTTTTCAATCTCTGTGGATGCGTGACCTGTTACATTCGCTTTCGTACATTTCGTAAGTGGCCAGCCTCTATTGTTTCAGCGCGTGGTCACTTACGAGAACCCATTTCTTGTAAATGACCAACTCTAGTTACGGCCACTTTTTTGAATTCCCGAGGTGGTCACTTACGAGAGCTTCGACTGTATTACCATGTATGACATCCAAGAGAATACTGACAACTCTCTCTAAGATGGACAGTGTTGGTAGAAGCAAGATTTCCATGCTGAAGTCACAAAAATGTACCTTTTTAAGAATTGCAGCATTAACGTTAGGAAGAGGGACTGGTTCATCATCGTCTTCATCCATACCAAGATCTGTGAGGTAATTCAAAGGTGATAGACAGGTTTGCAATTGAGTATCAAAGGTAAAAAAACCATCATGTTCCCTGTTTGTAGGTTTATTAAATTGGCCCTGTTTGTGTATTTCTACCTTAGTTATTAGTGAACTATTATTTTGAAATTTCCTTTGCATTTGAAGTAATATATCAAACACGAGAGACAGTGTTTCATAGGGACATCCAAACACTGAGAAGAGCGTTGAAAATACGACGCACAGAGTATTTTTGATCAAAGTGTCAAGGTGAATCAAGGTGTTTGGATAGCCGAAGAAACACTGTCTCAAGTGTTTGATATATCTTCTCAATCGTAACGAAAACTAAGGAGTAAACGGAGAAATAAAATTGTAAAAATTACTCACTGACCTTCAAGCATGGTCTTGATCGTGACGGATGCCTTGGCAATTTCAACATCTACTTCAAAAATTTCTCCATCTGAGCTCTGTAACTTTATGTTTGGCATCTAAAATGGAAATATTACGTCGTCAGACACTTCTTACTGCCAACACTTACTCACAGCTTTCTATAGCAACGAATCTTGCTGCTCCAATTTATATAGATGGCATTCTAGTCAATCGCAGATTATCCTTCTACCAAACCACTTTGTCAGGTTGTACCAAAATAATTAAGACGGATTCCGCTCAACGTTCGAGCAATAAGTGCAAAAATTAATTACTAAAACTACTCATAGCACGGTAACATTTTGAATACTATTTGAAACATATCACTTTAATTCACTTTTCCAAGTGAATTAATCCTTTAATCCGCTTATATATATACCTGTAAAACTTCCAAAATTTGCATTTGAAAATGATGACATGGAGTCGTCGAAACGTCATGCTTTTATCCGCGTTAATATTTCTCATAAAATGTTTTCCAAGTGACCCCGCAATTAAATTCTCAAGCATTCTCGAGAAAATTAATGTTGAACCTCATAAAAAATGTTAAAAACGCACGCCATTTTGTTTTGAACTGACATGAAGCATCTTTTAATTAAAATATGTAATGACTTCTCTCGTGGGGTCAGCTTGGGAGCTAATTTATCGATAATTTCTTCTTAACTGTATTCAAAATGTTACCGTGCTATGAGTATTTTTTTGGTAACTTAATTTTTTGCACTTTTTGCTCAAATGTCCAGTGGAAATCGTCTTAATAATGACCTTTAGATTGGAGTACGAGTACGAGATTGACTATGAGTACGAAGTCCTTTCGAATACAAATCAGTCATGTTTCCAGAGCCCTCGCTCTTCCCTGTTGCTGACCAGTAGAGAAAGAGGCTCTAAGAATGAGATTGGTGTTAGATGTGTTAATGTAAACCCTGCATACTAGGTTTGAAAACTTGTTTCTCATACTCAATCTCGTACTCGTACTCTGATCTAAAGGTCGCTAATATTCACAAGGACCCCATTTAAAGGGACATTCCAAAAAATGTTCAACCCCCCGTCCTAGGGAGGGTCAGTTTTTTTTATTGTCAGTACCTTTGAAAATTGGCAACTGAGGGCCCCGAAAGTTTGTCAGCTTCTTTGAAAAAATATTCCGACAGGCTCTATGCCAAAAGCTGCTCTCCATAGGTGTGGGGGGGGGGGGGTTCGGAGTGTCCCCAATATGCACCTGGGTTGAGAGGCAGTGTGGCACAACTCCAGGACCTACAGGGTTCCAGATAAGTTTTTAAGGCAAACTGTCAATGACGTTTGCAATGTAACTCAATAACTCAACTACTGTATTTGCAGTTTACATGTAGCTGTGTCCTTGCCATTACCATTTTATTTTTAATCATTACATCAAAGAAATTTCTAGTTTGGTTTATCAGACAACTTGCCAACTTGAAGATCTAAATCTTGATTTCAAGTTTGACAAAAATACATCTTAAAATACACATGAACAAAACTTAGTTGTCATTTACTAAAAATAATGCTACATGTACTATCTTGAGCTCTGAAACTATAATAAGCTTACCACATAAAATTAGTAAAAATGTGTATAGTACGTGTAGGCTTTAATATGTCCGCCTGAAAGTTTTAAGAGCATGGAAAAATAATTTGATTTAGCTTAAGTCTTATGTGCAAACGTCCTAAACTCAACTGCGCACAGGAAACTTAAATAAACATACTTCATACTTCAACCGAAATAGGCATATAAAATAAACGAAATATAATTCAAATTTCGGTTGAAATCGCGACAGTATATTACAGTTGGGTGACAACAAACAATCTGAAACGAATAAGCTTATATTATAAGACAGAAGCTGTAGTTTTAAATTTTCAGCCGAAGGTCCAAAAAATGATGATAAGTTTTAGCCATACATTTATAACGATAAAAAACATTCAAAAAGAGTTTTGAACAGAAGAAGCTAGAGAAATCGTACAGTGTAACAATTTTTAAATTGCGAAAAAACTGCAAGCATGCTCGATCGACGTCCGGTGAAAACGGTATTTTTATGATGCTGTCATACGAATAAAAACGTTTATTAAACAATACCTTAATGGTCCAAGTCTGTTAAACTGTCTTCGGGACGACTATTGAGCAGAGGAGAAGTGGAAAGCGGTATAAAACTGTAAATATATCCACAAAACTCGGCCACTACACTCACATTTGCCAATGCAAAACTTTTTCAGGGAGTAATTGACCCAGAAGCCTTTTTCGTTCGAGCTTTCGCGTTACAATGGTTCGTAGGAAGTCTGGTAACTAGAGGATTTTTCGTTAGCTCCTACATGAAGCCAAAACGAATGAAAACACTATGGCGGATCAGCTGAGATCAGCAAGATTTACTTATTAGATACGGAAATAAAATGCGACGTAAAATGAGCTACGTGGAACGAAATGAATCAACGTGTTTCAAATAAGAAGGAGTCTTTGATTTTTTGCGTCATTTTTTATGGATCACCTTCTTGAGGCCGTTCAGGAAGTTAGTGGCTTTCTTGTTTGGAAATATTGCTGGAGGAGAAAAGGTGAGGTTTTTTAAAATCTAAATGTAACATGTCTCGCGACTTTCTAGAAAATGGCGAGACAAGTTGGACGAAACTTTACATCACGTAAGTACATGCAATGGGCTAACTCATTGCGACTCAAGTTAATATGTTCCTGCAGTCGACAGAAAATGGGACATTCCATTTTTTTCTGCACCCTACCCCCCCCCCCCCCCCCCCCTACCCCGGTCAGAATATTTTTTTCGAAGAGGCCGACAAAATGTTCCAGTAAGTCATCACGGTCAATTCATTTTGGTGACGTGACCCGAAACAGACTGGTACCAGCCAATGAAAAACTGGGGTGTCAGAATCTTCCCTTCCATAAGGGGGGTGCGGATAAAAATGGAATGTTGCAATGGAACTGGGTTCCACTTTCAGCACAAATGTGTCAATATTTATTTAATTACATCTGTACATCAGTCATAATTTATATCAATTCATCAGATTGTGACAGTACCAATAATAGAGAAGCTGTAGTTTTGTAACTGGATGTTGAGTAATAATCAGATCATCATACTTAATTCTTAGATATCTCTTACTGATGTTGAAACTCTCATCTGAAGAAGATGTGGATAGAATTTTGAAGACTTCACAAGAATCCTCTTCAGGTTGAGCAGTTTATTCTTGAAGGTGTGTGGGGTTTTTTTTGGGGGGAGGGGAAGTTAATTGGGTTAAATTAAGAGGGAGACCATAAAAAAAATGGGTAGAATCATCAAGGATACAATATTTCCCCCATGCATCTCTTGTGTGGGATCCCCTTTTGAGGTCTTCAGCACCGGGACAGTGGGTGCGAACCTGGGAGTAAAGGGGACTGTGGGAAGTCCCCTACAGGAGGCGGAAGAAGGGAGGTGTCTGCTTACGGAGCTTCGACTGTATAATGAACATATTCAGATATAGCGATATTAGCTAGGTCTATTTTTAGTGTATTTTGAATAATTATCTATCTATCTAAATTGTTAATCCACAAAGGGGCTAGCCCATCACTACAGAATGTGCGGTGCTAGTGCGAGTGCAATATACATCAAATACATATCAAATATATCAAATATTTTAATAATTCTTCTTCTTTGCAAGGTAAACAAATATGTTCAGTTCCCATACAACTCTGCTTCTTCTCCAACCTACAAAAAGTCATTTTGTGTGGAAATCAACTGAGTGATATTCCATGGTCTGTTATTTACCTCAAGCAGCTGAAAGAACTTGATATCTCATTTAATGCCTTGGTAAGCAGATTACAAGCGATTTATCATATAACCAAAGGTCTTTTGTGGGTGGGAGACGTGGTAGCCTCATGGGTTAGCGTGTTGGACTCCGGGTCGAGCGGTCCAGGTCCGAGCCGCTGGCCGGGGTCATTGTGTTGTGTTCTTGCAGGGTAAAACACTTTACTCTCACAGTGTCTCTCTCCACCCAGGAATATAAATGGGTATTGGCGAATTGTCAGGTCAACCCAGGTGATAAAAATGCTGGGGGTAACCTGCTATGGACTAGCATCCCATCAAGGGGGAGTAGCGATACTCCAAGTCACTTCATGCTATGGAAACAGGAGTGCTGGCTTGATAAGCCTTTAGGCTTGTACACAGACTTAAACCTAATGACTAATAATAATAATTAATTGTTCTGTAAAATCCTGTTTATTCATCAGCACATTCTTCCAAGAATTGTAGGATACATCCCAACCTTGGAAGTTCTTTTCAGGTCCGGTAAGAAAATAAGCAGTAAAACCAAGCCTCATGGCTACCTCGTTATTACAACCAGTGTTCCCATTAACGCACAGCTGTGCGTATTTTGACGCACAAAAAATAAAAAGGACGCACAGTTTTTTAGCCACAGTACGTCCCAGGGACGCACATAAAATCAGCGCTCAAAATTGCGAGTGTTTTCATAGTTTGGTCCACTCTTGAGATAAATAGGATTTTTTTCAAGATACAAAATACACATAAGAAACAATGTTAAAGTTTTACTAGTTTCCTTTACCTTTTAATTACCATTCCAAGCTGGAAACTATGAAATTTGGCTGCAAACTCGAAAACGAAGCAAGAATCACGATGATAACCACGCGAACGAGCGAACAACTCTCGGCTCATTGATGGGTCAGCGGTCAATACTTTCATGTAATATTACATGATGTGTATATCACTTAAAATGCCTTTCTCACTAGGGGACCCTTAAAAAATAGAAAGGACCCCCAATTACTGGAACTGGGGGTCCTTGGGACTCCTGTTTTCCAAACCTAGTGGGAACACTGACAACCACTTTCTTTTGTTCCAAAGAAAAGTGCAGTCAGTTATTTTATTATGTAAGTACCCCTTGCAAAATGAATTCACAGAAAACTT
Source organism: Desmophyllum pertusum (assembly GCA_029204205.1). Lineage (NCBI taxonomy): Eukaryota > Metazoa > Cnidaria > Anthozoa > Scleractinia > Caryophylliidae > Desmophyllum > Desmophyllum pertusum. Next base: position 13,999 of record MU826554.1, read on the forward strand.
GGAATTCCTAGGAATTCCTAAAAATTTCAAGACATGCAAATTAGGATAAAGCTGAAAGCTTGGAATTTCTGGAATGGCAATCATACAACTGGGAATTATCGGAAATTCCTAGGAATTCCTAACAGTTCCAAGACATGCAAAACATACAACTGGGAATTATTGGGAATTCCTATGACCTTATGATACCTGGAGGCCATTTAATACCTGGAGCCAACTGAATAAGATCACTCAGAATCGAGTATGCTGGAGATCTGTCATTGAAGGCCTGTGCTCCTTGAGGAGCGAAGGGCCTAAGTAAATAAGTAAAGGTGGTAGTATTAAAAGGGTTTTACTGTACTTGGGAGAGACGCTGTGGCCTAATGGTTAGTGTGTTGGACTCCGGATCTAGCAGTCAGGGTTCGAGCGCTGGCTGGGGTCATTGTGTTGTATTCTTGGGCAATTGCAAGACAATAATTGTCTTTGTACACAAACTCTCACCATGCCTCTCCACCCAGGAGTATAAATTGGTGCCAGCGACAAATGCAGGGGGGTAAACCTGTGATTGACTAGCATCCCATCCAGGGGGAGTAGCAATACTCCTAGTCAGCTTGATGCTACAGAAACCGGGATAAGCTCTGACAGTGTGGGCCAGTTTGGCCTTACTGTACTTGGGATGTACCTGCGATGGACTAGCATCCCATTCAGAGGGAGTAGCAATAGTCCTAGCCCTTCCATGTTATGGAAACTGGATTAAACGCCAGCCTATTGAGCCACTAGACTCTGGTTAAACAAAAATACTTCACTTTTCTTGATTTTGTTTGTGATAAACATTTTAACTTTTTTGTCTTTAACAGAAACAACTTCATCGCCTATTTACCAACAGAGCTTCTCAATTTACCAAAACTAAAGAGCCTTGATGTACAGGACAACCCATTAACATCGCCTCCGCCAGAAATTGTGGAACAAGGTCTGCATTCCATTTAGATTACCTGAGAAGGAGGAAGAGCAGGAAAAACCTGTTTTCCAACTTTAAGCCGTGGTTTCTCTGAAGATGATAGCCCGGCATTGTGGAAGTTTCAACACTTTTTGAGCTCGCTATTAAGTAAGTGCAGATTGAGTCACGTCTCAAGTTTGCACGCATTGCGAGCCTATGCCAAGTCCATAGCATATTTCATGCCACACGGTACCTATCTCGCTTCCCTCCCTGGCCTCTCGCTTCCTCATATTTCGTTCTCTGGGAAATAAGAATCTTGTGATCATGACCTGCTTTTCCAGATAGCGGGGAGAGAAATCTACTGGAAATGAAAAAAAACGTAAAGGGGGCGAGCAGGTCCTTAGTAATTTTAGCGACAACTTAACCTTTTTCACCACCGCGGTACCGAGGGCTGCAGTATTATTAGAGAGATAAGCATTACGTTTGTTTTCCCCGGGAACAGGCAAAAATCCCACTTTTGCCGTCTGGCGTTTGCCGTTTCTACGTGAAAGTGAGTAGTGTCGCGTTTGTCGTGAACGTGTGAATTATTTTGATTGATTTATGATGATGGATGGATTTATTTATCGATTCGAGGAAAAATAAAGAGAATCAACTGCAAGCTGACGTTTGCCGTTTGCCGTTTGCCGTAGAACGTGGTGCTTAATCTCTCTATTCAGAAATCCAATCTTAGGGTAATTATTTGATATCTGATTCTCACTAGCTGTGCGTCGTATTTTCAATTCTCTTCTCGATGTTGGAAATCGGATGAAACACTTTCTCGTATTTGATAGATTAGAGCGGTTTTCGATTGAGTGTCGTGAAACCAAAGCAATACATTGGCCAATCACAACCAACGAAAACAAGGCAATGAACCAATCAGAACTCGAAGCAAATACACGTACCCTGCGCAAAGCGCGGGAAAACGCGTGTGACCAAGTCGCGATTGGTTTTAGTTTTGTATCTGATTGGTTGAGAAGGCGGCGCGAGTTTTTTAAACCAATCACAGAGCGTAGTAAAGCAAAACCAAAGCAATTCAACTATTACTTTCGACACTCAATTGAAAATCGCTCTACTCTACTAGGTTGTCTGCCAAATTTTCTGCCCCCATTAATTTTCAAAAGAACGCAACTAAACAAACAACGACATAGTCTTACTATTATTAACGAAAAACGACTGATTGTTTTTACAGATGTATTTTGGACTGCCATATAGACTTTTTGAGTGCAAGATACATTTCCACCCCGTCTGAAGTCAACCTAGAAGACACGCGAAAGGAGGAACAGAGTTCAATCTTCATCTGCAAGTGTAACGTGTGCAAAAAGTATTTCTCTAATCAGTTTAAATTTGAAATCCATGACTGTGGAACCAAGTTGATGAAAGCGCCGCCTGCGTTTTCACAAAGAGAGAGATTAACGCAGGTTTAGGCCCCGTCCACACTAATGCGTTTTCGTTTGAAAACGTATCGCTCGAAAACGCTACAATAGTCATCTGCGCATGCGACAAATAGACGAATGACGTCAGCGTTTTCGAAAGCCTCCGTTTTCGGCCGCCGTCCACACTGATGCGTTTTCATTTGGCTCCGTTTTCGAAACGCTCCGTTTTCAATGTCTCCACTCTGGACAGCGTTTTCAAATGTATGCGTTTTCGATGAAACGCTCAGCGTTGTATTGTGGACGATAGGCGAAAACGCATCTAAAAGTATGCGTTTTAAACGAAAACGCATCAGTGTGGACGGGGCCTTTGTTTTAGAGCGCGGTTTTCAATTGAGTGTCGAAAGAAGCACGCGTTTGCTTTGGTTTGCTTTACTACCGCCCTCATGATTGGTTCGAAAAACTCGCGCCACTTTCTTAAACAATCAGGTGCCAAACTAAAACCAATCATGACTTGTCGTTCGCGTTTTCCCGCGCTTGGCGCCGGTTACATGTATTTGCTTCGAGTTCTGATTGGTTGCTTGTGTTGTTTTCGTCTGTTGTGATTGGTCAGAGTGATTACAATACTTTTGGTTTGGTTTTACTACACTCAATTGAAGACCGCTCTAACTTAAGTTAATATAAGAGGAAACCTAAGTAAATGTTGGCGAAATAAACAGAAAGTCAAACCAGATTTATGAAAAAAAGTTAGCCATCCCGTCAGGCATAGGTTAGCTCAGTAACCGAGGTCTGACCTACCAGACAATTTGTGACCACAACTTTTTGTTGTTTATAACGATAATGGAAGAGAGCCGGAATAAATCAATAATCAGTCAAAGTAACCGTAAGCGGACGACTTCGGAAAGCAGAAAACGTGTTCGCAATACAGAGTTTGTATGAGAGTTCAAACGGGGTTTTGTCAAAGCGGCCGTAATAAGTAGAGTATTTATTTACTTTCTTAGCGAAGGAAAACACATGTGTGTTCGTTATAATGGGGGCTCGTTATATCGGGGTTTCTGTTCCATAAATTTTTAACTGTAACTTTAAATGGCCGGGCTGAAGAATATCGTTCGTTTAGCGGGAACTTCCTTATAAGGGGGTTCGTTATAGAGCGGTTTTCAAACTAAAACCAAAGCAATTACAATGGCCAATCACAAACGTAAACAAATTTAACGACCAATGAGAATGGTTTTTGGTTTTGCATCCTGATTTGGTTGAGAAGGTGGCGTGAGTTTTTT
>MU826555.1:0-17534 GCA_029204205.1 Desmophyllum pertusum
AAGGTTACGCTTAGCATCTTATAAGGTAAAGTATTACATATAGCGGCAGTATAATAAAGTCACTATGCGCGTAGCGTTTCATTTTGGGCGCGTTAAGATCAAAAATTAGAGGTAGTACAAATCTTTGGTAAAGGCCTCGCGATGATAAGGCTATGCCTTCAAAGGTTTAAATTTTCTTTTTACGGTTGTTGTTTTCATTGGAGTTAGGACGTAGTCTAATTTGGTCTAAAATAGTCACAACTTTGGTAGTTTTTCCCATATAAAGGCGACTAGTATCAAAAACACCTTTGCAGCATATTAACGCTCATTTATTTAGGAGTTCTAAAAGTCATTATTAAGGTGAAGTATACAAACTATCCTGGTTTGAGTGCCAGTTTTCATATTATCGCGTAGAAGTTAATCTCTATCTTGAAGTGGGTAGGCTAATTCAGCACATATTGGGGTCAGTTCTAATATTCCATATTTGGAGAGTAAGCTGTCTTTGTTCATTCTAGCGGCACTAGTCAAAATCTGTAGCGTATAAAGTTCTATTTACATTGGCGTTTAGAAAGTACAATTAAAGGTAGTATAACGAAAACGCTGCCAGGGCCGATACGTCTACATGTTTGGTCGTTGAATCATTTTTTTTTTTTTTTTTTTTTTTGACTTAGGGGCTTCAATAAACATATTTGCGAGGACTCAAGGTAACATATTCTAACGCCGTATACGATCACTTCCATTAATTATGGTTTATTAGAGATTGGCATTTCCATTCATTAAGGTAAACAGTCCAATTGGTTATGTCAAGTTGATTAGTCAAATATCAGGGCTGTTAAAAGCTTTTCTATTTCATTTTACCCAAAAGTGACTTCAAAATAAGGTGTTCAAAACAATATATGTATGGATGTTATAGTTATTTTCCCACCACAACTTTTAGAGAATTAAGTTTTTCAAAATTTAGAATAGAAGGAAGACTGAAGGGGCGCGGGGGTTCCCTATTTTGGGTTTTCCTCTTAGGTTTTATCTATTAGACAATGTAATTGTGTGTCGTAAGTCCGCAATAATACCGCTGCCGTTCTATTCAGCCTAAGTTGTCGCCCTAGTCAGTTCCAATAAGCAGCAACCTCACTAAGTCGCTGGTTTATACTATTCTTATCAGCCTTTTCCCTCCTCCTATTTCCCGCCCTATGTTAGAGTCTTTTTGGTTGCCCAGGAGGGCGGAAGACTAATTTGGACTTACGGGGGGACAAAATTTTTTCTATAACTACCTCGAACTAAGGACTTTACATAAATTGGGGGGGAGTTTTGATCAGCGCAAAACTTACCAAACCAAGTGGGGGAAACTATAACCTAATGGCGGAACACTCAATACCAACAGTGGATGACGGACTAAAACCACCATGACTTGGAGGCCGAGTACCTTTTAACCACATTAACATATGCGCTTACAACTGTAAACTCGACCCAAAATTGACTAAAAATCACACTACAAATTGCGGAAAAACAAACTTTTCTTAAAACACAAATTTATGACTAACATAATGACAATCTTACACAAAATAGGCGGACAACAAACCTTAAACCTAATGGGGCCGCGCGGGGGGGGGACTTATCAAACCCAAAATTTCTGGGGAACTAAACACAAAAATGAGACTCTAACCAAAAAAAATAGAAACGGCTGAAAAAAAACTACCGTAAAGGCATGCTCCACTTAGTAGCCCTTAAAAACGTTTGTGGGGCCTGGGGCACCTACTCATAAAAAATTGACCAACTTAATTTACCGCAAAATTTGAACTAAAAAACCTCAACAAAAATGGGCACCCTTGACCCCCAAAAAAACGTACTGGTAGCAGATACTCAACTCATCAGACTATACCGAAACAAAAAATAGAAACTAAAAACCCCAAAAAAAAATGGACTAAACCCAAAACATTGGACTTAAACCTGAATGGGGGGGACTTAACCAAAAATTGACTACCCACATATTTTGCCGAGGACACTATACCTTAATTGGGGAAAAGGACTATCCAAATAGGGACTGACCAAACGTTCTGACTATGTAACCAAAATATAACAGAGCACTCAACGAAAAAATTTAAAACATCTCCCCCCCCCCCCCAACCGCAACAACTACGACAGTACAAAACTGCCCCCCACTTACTCAATGAAACTAGGAGAACAACGAGTAGTCGTAAATCTCCCACAACCTAAGAGCTATCTAGGCGAGAACCAAGTCATACCTATCCACAGTATGCACTATCTATCCAAACCATGAAACTTGGCGACGATGAACACACAGTCTAAGCAACGCTAGCTCAGAATCCTGGGCTCAAACATTGCCGGAGGGACTAAGAACACGAGGACCACGTTGGGACCGTAACTGTCCAAATTTGACCCTCGATGCAGGGTGGGGGGGGACCGACCACAAATAAATGCACTAATACCGAATAATGGAACTTACGGAAAAATTGTAACTTATACCCCAAATGGGACTTAACCCCAAAAAAAGGACCTACCAAAATTGGGGAGGGGGGGGACACATTAGAACTAAATAGGTGACATCATACGCAACTTACAACAAACTGAGAAAGTAACTCTACTCTAAAATAAGAGGGCACTAATCATCCAATTATGCGACAACCAACTTATTAATAAAAAATGACACTTTTTACCAAATATGGGGAGGCACTTGTACCTAATGGGGACTTCTTTTACCACAAAAATGGGGGCGGGCCAAGGAAGACCTTTATCAAATATGCGTTTTTTGAGCACATACCTCCTAATATAGAGCGGGGGGGAACTACTCAAAAAATATCAGATTGGACCAACTTGTAACTGAGACCAACACAGCTACTAAATAAGGCGGCGGTCCGGGGGGGGACCTTTTTACCAAAATGGACTCTTTACCAAAAATTGGACTTTATAACACCAAATTGGGACTATTTCCCATTTGGTACTAACCCAAATTGGGGGACTACCAATATAGCAGGGAAAATCATTACCAAAAAATGGACTAACCAAAGATTGACTACAACCAAAATTGGACCACGACGAACTTTACCCAAAATGCGGGACTACAAAAATGGAATTACACCAATAAAAGAGTTTTAAATTATACTATACCTAAGTCACATAATATACTGTTACCCAAATGCAACAAAACAAAAATGAACTAAACAAAGTGGACTTTACTAAAAATTAACAATAACAAAAAAATAGGACTATAGCAAGGGTAATATAGCGCAGTAACCAAAATGAATCACAAAAAAATGGACAAAAACCATTGAGACACACAAAAATGACTAACCTAAGCTCAACAAGCCTGCCCAAAGTTAAACTAACCAAGGGTTAACTAACATTTGTACCAAGGTGTCAGACTATGTTCACCCAGATGGCGGACACTAAAAAACAAAATGGGGAACATGCCAAAATTACGACCAGCGTTTTTTTTTTTTTTTTTGACTAACCAAATGCCCCGACTTACGCAAGTGCTTTCTGCCCTACCCAAAAATATTTTTTTGCGACTAACCAAAAAATGCGAACTACGAAACATGAACATTCCATTTTAAAAGTGGGGCCGCTGAACTACCCAACACCCCTTTGACTAACCGAAACAAATGACTACCAAAAATGGCTTTACCAATAATGCAAACCCTACCAAAATGCAAACCTACCAAGGACTTGGAGAGAAACTCACCAAAATAGACCTATCAACCAAGTGACTCAACCAAAATGACTACCATACAACTAAAGAAAAATTAGGAACTTAACCTAAAACTGACTTTATTAAAGAGAACTTTACCAAATGGTCTACTCAAAAATTGATTTTTGACTACCAAGCTGACTACCAAAAAAAATAATGGACTACCAAGTTTGGACAAACTTACCTAAATGTAAACTAACAGGGAAAGTGGTGGGGGAACTAAACCCAATTGGGACCGGGGGGGAACCGAGGGGTGACCCCTCTCCGAAAATGGACTAACCAAACATAAATACAGAAAAAAAAACAAAACACAAAAAAAAAAAAAATTAACTACACCTAAACGGAAACACTTACCAAAAAAAATTGCCGAAACCTACCAAATGCGACTACTTAAATGGCCGCCCAATTTTACCCAAATAATGCCACTATCAAAAATGCACACTACATCAAAAATGCACTATTCAAAAAATGACATAATAAACCAATTGAATTACCCCCCCCCCACTTACCTCTCTAAATGTTGGGAATAACCCCCCCCCAAACAATTTGAAACCTAATCTAAAAATATGGTGATTTACCAACAATGCGGACTACATCCAAAAATATGACTACCAAAAACATGGGAGGGGCGGACTACCAAAAAAAATGAACTTACCCCCCCTCCCCTCCAAAAAAATGGCACATTTTACCCAAAAATGGGGGACTATCAAATTAGTCTACCAAAATGGGGCGCGGACTACCAAATATGACTTAACCTAAAATCGGACTAACCAAAAAATAAAATGGCACTAACCCAAAATTGCTTGACTTACCAAAAAGTGACTAACCAAAAATGAAAAATAACCAAAATTACTAACCCCCCCGCAAGTTATGTACCCAATATATGAGCTGGGCAACCAAAACCAATAAAATTTTTTTTGTAGGTTTTTTTTTTTTTGAGCGCACTCCACAAGGGTGACACCGAACTTACAATTCACTAAAACAACAATATGACTAGGGAAAAAGTGGAAAGTAAACCACAAAATGGACGGCGAACTACACCAAAATGAACAAAACCAAGATTGAGCTACCAAATTGGACAACTAAACTACAGTGCACCTGCGCAAAGTAACTTTAACTTTCCTTCCTCCCAAGTACTCACATGAATAAACCAAGTGAAAGCACTACCAAGCGATGCGGGGCGGGCGACTATAAAAAAACAAAAAAATAGGCGACAACATGGCGCCCAAAATGTATAACATACTCCAGGTTGAATTTTTTTTGCACCCCCACTGGACTAGCAAACTTGGGACATCTATCCAGGAAAGCATGCACTTACCAATAAATGACCTAAACCCCCCCCCCCCCCCCCCCCCAAACAAAAAATCATGACTCACGCGAAAAAACATGCACTTGGGACATAATAAGCACTGAACTAACTACTCACAATTGACCCTTTACGAAATGACCGAACTTGAACCCAAAATGCCCCGTTAAGCCTAAATGCATAGTCTTCACAGTCCAAAATTACTCACCAGGGCACTAAATAAAACCAAATAACACCTCACCAAAGTGACTCAACCAAAATGCCGAACATCAGATTACACATGTCACTAAAAGGAACACTACACGCCCACTTAACCGTAAACATTTTTTTTTTGACCTATTATGTAGACGACCTGGACCTTACCCAAATAAGCTCCCCCTGTACCAATACGCCCACTACCAACCCGGGTGCAAACTACCAATATGCACTCTAATCAAAATTGACTACCCCCCCCCCCCCCCCCCAAAACATCAAAACATACTCACCATTTATAAACGCTAGTGTGCGCTAACATCCTGACTCGCTACAATCATAAATGGCGAACTCTTATAGCCCTATTTAAATGACTACCAAATGACTACCAAAATGACTTACCAAATGGCGCTATTCAATAGTAACTGCTCTTGTCCTTTTATCTGCATATAAATATTATGAAAATAACATGATACAATAGGCTTATGGTGTCAGCCAAAATTACCAAGAGGAAAAGAATCAAGGGTGGTTTTTGGCTGTGCTTCCACTTGAAATGTCCATCGCTGTAGCAACGATCTCTGTTCCTCCAAAATGCATGCCCTGACTTCAATTTCATCTAGTCCCCGACCGTTCGATGTGTCGGGTCGGCCTGAGCGCTTCACAACTGCCCATTCTCTTTAGAAGTACATCTTCGTCAGTAGATAAACTTGTATTCAGGAATTCAAGTTAGTCTATAATATGCCTAGGTCAGCCAACTCGATCTTGAATTTAAGGATGGCTCTCGAACCTAACAACACTATAGAATTGATTTTCAACTCTAGGCAAACAGTTATGCAGCCACCTTAAGGCGAATCAAGAATAAACGCACCCTTGCAAATTCAATCACAACAGAAAATCCACCGCGAACCGGACAAAACAGATCATCCTTTGCCGAACGAACACGACAACAATTCTTTCACCATCTAGCCTATAGTTTAACGAGCCCAATGAAATTACCGAGACCAAACAGCAAAAGTCAAAAAGATAGAAGCGACGTCTGATGGCTTTAAACATTTCGCCCCCTCGTTGCGTAATTACAAAATAGCACTGAAAATGGAAGACAAACGTACCAAAAATTCTGAAACCAAGTGCGCTTGGAGAGTTCACATGATACCATACCAACACGAATTTCACAGGCTGGCACTACCAGATTAAAGTTGCATTTAGATACTCAATGTATACAATAACATAGTTCGCTGATTAAAGCTATGAAAAGCTATCATTTACGTGCCAGACTGCCCATTCATGCTTGCAATAGCAGAAAACAATTAATGTAAATTTGCAAGGACCCACGGTAACAAAACAGAAAGTAGGTCATAACTAATGAAATAGAGACGAACAATCGCAAGGCTGAAAAACGGGTAATGAGAATAAATACACAATATAGTTGAATTATAATCAACCTTGCGTTTTTTTCGTCATATTGAAATTAGTCAGAGCCCACTCTCGTCCCCAGAGCCCGTAGTCCAACCTTCCTGAGAATCAATATATATAGCATTAATAGCGAAGCCGCTTCTCGGAAAATAGCAACCGGGAGAAATCGGAACAGTTTTTGCTTACAAAGGGTAAAGAGTGGTAAGACTAGACCCACGTGAAGAATGCGCCTAAGAATAAACTTGTTGACGCGAAACTTTATAATCCCCGATTTATTCATGGCAGTCGAAAACATATTGAAATCATTTTAAACTATGATCGAATCTGATGTAAACATTTCTATTACAAGGTCTTTTTCCGAGAATAAGCGGATGTTTATGTTTGACCTTTCTGTTCATCACTGATTTGGGAAATTTCCCTTCAGTGCAACTGATTCTTGGAAAACACAAATATAAACGGCTAAACTTATCATTGCACAGGTATCTTTGCGAGGTTTTGAGCAACAGATATGGCATACAATTGCAAAGGTAGAAAAAAACAAATCGGTCAGACCTCTTCTTGCTCTAACAATGTATCGAGAAAGGCCAGTAATATAGAGGCTTTCATTTAAGCCCTGGTTTCCATAATCGCAACGATCGCAGAAAAAGTGTTCTGCGATCCTTGCGATCAAATGGAAACCATAAAACGTTGCGATCGTTGCGACCCTTGCTATCCTTGCGATTGCAGAGATAGAAACATTCTATCTTTGCGATCCTTGCGATCGTGCAGTTTTCATATGGAAACCACTCTTGCGATCGTGTGCGATCATATGGAAACCTGAGTCTCAACGATCGCAACGATCGCAGCGATCGATCGTTGTGATCGTTGCGATTATATGGAACCAGGCTTTATTTGGAGTCAGCGATATGGTATAGCGTCGCGTCCGTCCGAAAAACCGCATTTCGTCGAACGACTTAGTTAATTTCCTTAGAAAATTAAGCGACAGCTCAATGTATTTTAATGGTGTTGGAAACTTGGACTGAAAATAAATGATTTTAATTTTACAGAAAAACACTTAGGCGCTTGGCGTCACTGTAGAAGTGACATATCTGAATTATACCTGAAATAATAGGAGTGAATTATTCAATAATAGGGCTAGACACAGATATCACGTAAAATCGCCTACATTTATTTCCGGAAATTCCCCAAATTTTTCTAAATGTCTCGAAAATGTTTCTAAATATCTCAAAATTTTTCTAAATATCTCAAAAGTTTTATAAAAATATTTTTTATAATACACAATTACGACTCAATAATAACAAAAGTTTCATTTATTGTCACAATGTACAACCGTATACAGTCTCTCCTCTCTAGACTCTACGTGTACAACAGTGATAATATTGAAACTTAAAAGCAGAACATAAATATTGTTTACTCAGTTCACTAATACAGGTTTTAGTGGATAAAAATTTATTATTTTTTTATTAGTATACGAATTTAATAAATAGACTAGCTGTTGTATTTTGCAACACAAGTGAGATTGCGATAAAAGCAAGTAAGCAAACTAACAGTGAAACAAATAAAAGAACAAAAACAATATTTGATATTATATTTTGTTTACATCTTGACAGCATTAGAAGACTCACTCTTATATTCTCCGAGGCCTTCGTATGTGGCCGTTGTCGCAATTGATTTCGGGACAACCTATAGTGGATTCGCTTTTTCATTTATCAAAGACCAAGGAAAGGACGCCATTTTTATGAACATGGACTGGGCGATGAACAGGGAGGCCAAAACAAGCAAGACACCAACATGCCTGCTACTCAAACCAGACCTCTCATTCGACTCGTTTGGTTACGATGCAATAGAAAAGTATGCGGGCCTTCAGGTGAAAGCGAAGAAATGGAGTATCTCTTTTTTAAGCACTTTAAAATGGCTCTGCACACTGATGAGGTGAGTTACCTTAACTATTTTATTGAAGACATTTTCCATACTGGAAGCCAGGCTGAATGAATCAAGACTGCCAGCTTTCCTCGCGCTTGTCGGTCAACTACGGAAATCAAAATCCTCGACTTGAAAATATTTAGCCTCAAAATCACTCAAACATTAAAGCCACCATACGGCTATACCTTTCTCCAATATGCTTACATTGTTCGGTCGGTCGAAGTCTGCTCGTAAATGCGTGCAAAAGCTGATTTTTTTTTGCAAAAAGCCGAGTTAAGCCGACTGTGAATGATCCGCTCGAGTGGAGCGTGCGCGTGATCTGACGTCATATATTCTTTAGGGCCTCCACAGACTAGAGAGATACAGTACTGTAGTTGTCGACAACTATTTAGTTGTCGATCATAAAAAGTTGTCGATAACAAAAAAAGCCAGTGTCACGGTGAAGCTAGTTATCGATAACTAAGGGCCTTAGTTATCGACAACTAGCTTCACCGTGACACTGGCTTTTTTTGTTATCGACAACTTTTTATGATCGACAACTATCTCTCTAGTCTCCTAAGAGTAATTGATTAATTATAGGCGATTAATTAATAATAATAATAATTATAAAAGTAATATATAATAATGATAAGAACCTTCCCAGAGTCCTTTGCAACTGGAAATTTTTCAATGCCAAATAACTTCGTAAATTGGGGGCCCAGAAGGGTGAAGCACCACAAGGTAAATAGCACTTACCATAAAATAACTCTCATATCAAACTTAGTGTGATGACGTCATTAGTCACGTGACCACGCCCGAAAATGCGTTTTTGTTTACTGTGACAACAGGCTTCTATCAATTGAAAAGCAATCAATGTAATCAGAAAGACATTGATATGGGCATTTTGAAATGGCCATTAGACCTCGGGCATTTGAAATTTAAGGGGGCTATACAAGAGAGGAAAAAAGAGAGAGACTGGGTAACAGCCAATATCTCATCGAATGTAAGGCGCATAGTAACACAAATTTACATGTGGATAGATGTTCATGAGAAGGACACGTTTTAGCAACTTCGTTATCGTGACGTCATAGGTCACGTGACCAGATTGCTTTGAATAATTCAAATTGCTTTAAAAGTATATTATGCTAGTGAAACAGCAATTTATTCCCCAATTGTGAAAGATATTTAAGTACAGTTTTTGAAAAGGCCACTATAATTTTTTTCTTTAAAATTTAAGCAGGAAAGCAGAGCAGTTTGTCATTGAGAATGCCTACGCTGAGTTATTTTTAAAGTTAAAATTAAATTAAACTTGGGTACAAGGTTTGAATATATGCTCTTTCTACTGACGTTGACGGTTTCTCTCCATTTTGCCTCCCTTCATGGCAAAGATAGATGTATTTTCCTATTCGACCCAGTCTCTCACGATTTGGGAACCAAGCGAGGCTATTTATTTTCGCGGCGACACAGAGCATGATTACGTCAGCTTGATATGACGGAGATTTGACACGAAGATTTGGTTTAGCGAAGGAGAAAGTGGTTTGCAAAATCTTTGCTCGCTGTTTTTCTTCGTGCTTTGTACCCAAGAGTGGCGGACTAAAACGTTCTTGGACAGTTGACAAGACAACATTTCTGGCTACATTACTCTGGAAGTCGAGTCCATCTGTCGAAAGACTCAGCTAAGGTGCTATATTTTATTCCTTCTGATATTTATCGACCTTTTACGACATTTTAACAGAGTTTGAGCTCACGTAAGCTTAGCTTATAAGCTTACTTATGTTAGCTACAAAGGTTTTTAGACCTTTTCTTGCTTCGTATTAATCATTACCTGTTTGTTTGATATTATACCAGTGCTCACTTTTGAGGAGCTTAAAAAAAAGCCGAGCGACGGTGCGGAAATGAAGTCAATTGACCTCAGCTATTAAGTTTGGTAAGTTTGGTCGTTCCTACATAACTTTATGATAATTAACCTTACCATGACCTTACCTATTGTACAGTACCGGTCAAAAGTTAGTCGACAGTTTAAGACTTAAAAGCTTACTTCTCGAAAGAAGAATGAGTTTGTTTTCATTTCTATCGGCGTTATAAAGTGTATTTTAAGCTTATCGATCGACTTCAATCAATTGAAGCGATTACTTTTTCACGGAGATATTCACCCAAGAAACTGCTTTCGCTTTGTCTAAAATTACCTCAAACGATCTGTAGCATTACAATGCCAACAAACAGATGCTTAAAACATTTTTTGGCATCATGGGGATAACTAATATTTTATATATCTTAGCTGTGAAAACGAAAATCCCGGCGAGACCGTACTGGTAGATCGATGAATATTTTCCCACTGGCATTGAATTAACTGGTTCAATTGATTTGTGTATAATTGTCGGCTTCGTGGGTGCTACAACAACTGAACAAGCATCAAGCAACTCTTATTTGATGGAAATTTAAACGAAACCTGATCGATGTTCATAATTCATCCTCATCATACATCGATGGAAAATTGAAAGTAAATAAGATTTAAGGTGGCTCGATGTAGTTTTTTTTGAGCGTTGGGGTGAGAGTTTTGAAAACAAAAATTCGATCAGAAGGCAATCTTCGATTTTTGTCATACTACACCATCATGATGACAAATGATGATAGATTTATTTTACACTGGTTTCCAAGCAACAGAGGTTACCATAGCAACGATTTCGGCATCCTATTGGTTTTAAACAAGGCTGATTTTCTCGAAATCTAGTCGAAAACATTGCATTCATTTTTTCATATTTTAAAGTATGCTAGTTTGACCACCTGTAGACGAAATGCAAGAAATTCTATAAGGCCGTTTTTGATTAAAACTGCACTGAACTTTTTGCGGTCGTGTTGTGTATGTCCCAGAATTTACCTCAAAATCTTTCATTAAATTAAAGCTATATGTACCTTCCTCTGTTGAAGGATTTTTAATGATATTAAAGACTTTGTAAGGTAAATGGATCACCTCGGATGGTTACGATTTCGAAATATTCAATTTGAAGAACTGCGCTTAGTCACCTCAGAACACGATCGAAGCGCGTGATTTACATTTAGCGGGATATTGCTAAAATGCTCTTACAGATTTTTTTAAAAAATTGTTAGGTGTTAGCGTGATGGTTGCACTTGATATTCCAATCGAAAATGCCATTAAAAAATCGTTGCAAGCGTTAGAAAATAACACCGAATTATGGGTAAGTTTCGCTCGCTACTGTATTTCTCCGAACAGGGATTTTGTTTATCTTGTTTCTGGTCAATTTCTCTCTTGATGCACGTGCAATGAATATTAATTTTATTCCAAATGCATGCCGCGTGTGGCCTGTTTTCATGCAGATCGTAGTAATATATATTTTTTACAAACATGTATATATTTATATATGATACACGTGTACCATATACAGCCATGGCGCGGAAAACGAAAAAATTCGTAAAATGAGAGAAGCTAGAGAAGCTAAAGGCAGTCGTGATACAAAATTTCGTTTTCCGCACCATGGCTGTATATGGTACACGTGTATCTATATAAATAGATACATGTTTAAAAAATATATATTTACTACGATCTTAAATGAAAACAGGCCACACGCGGCATGCATTTGGAATAAATTAATATTCATTGCACGTGCATCAAGAGAGAAATTGCCCAGAAACAAGATAAACAAAATCCCTGTTCGGAGAAATACAGTAGCGAGCGAAACTTACCCATAATTTCGGTGTTATTTTCTAACGCTTGCAACGATTTTTTAATGGCATTTTCGATTGGAATATCAAGTGCAACCATCACGCTAACACCTAACAATTTTTAAAAAAAATCTGTAAGAGCATTTTAGCAATATCCCGCTAAATGTAAATCACGCACTTCGATCGTGTTCTGAGGTGCCTAAGCGCAGTTCTTCAAAATTGAATATTTCGAAATCGTAACCATCCGAGGTGATCCATTTACCTTACAAAGTCTTTAATATCATTAAAAAATCCTTCAACAGAGGGAAGGTACATATAGCTTTAATTTAATGAAAGATTTTGAAGTAAATTCTGGGACATACACAAACACGACCGCAAAAAGTTTCAGTGCAGTTTTAATCAAAACGGCCTTATAGAATTTCTTGAAATTTCGTCTACAGGTGGTCAAACTAGCATACTTTAAAATATGAAAAAATGAATGCAATGTTTTCGACTAGATTTCGAGAAAATCAGCCTTGTTTAAAACCAATAGGATGCCGAAATCGTTGCTATGGTAACCTCTGTTGCTTGGAAACCAGTGTAAAATAAATCTATCATCATTTGTCATCATGATGGTGTAGTATGACAAAAATCGAAGATTGCCTTCTGATCGAATTTTTGTTTTCAAAACTCTCACCCCAGCGCTAAAAAAACTACATCGAGCCACCTTAAGTTTACCTGCGAACTACGCTGGTTTGCGTAGAAGTTTGTTTAGTTCCACAATTGGCTGTGGCCGCACTCTAAGGGAGTTAACTACATGTAGGTCTATATTTTGAAAAAATCCGGTTAAAATTTCCAAATAACGTAAGGTACTGTAATTAACTCGGTCATGATAGTTTGGTTATGATATTTTAAATAGTGTCCCTCTCAATCAGTGTACTTTGCTGTCCCATGTTATTGTTTTCATCCGGGGAAATCGATCTCTGTGTTGTTTGCAGCAAGTCCGATTTCGAAATTGTGCTAACTTGGGTTGTCTAACTGCTTTTTGTGGCCAGAACAAGGTCAGAATCCAGCAAAAAGTAGTTTTTTAACTTCAAGCTGCCATTTTCGCTGCACCCAAAAATGGCCGCCATAACAATATATACGCGCAATGGCGACAATGCACACTGGTTGAGAGGGACCCTTTGACATTCTGAGGTTACACTAGTGTAGATGATATGATTTACGATTCACTATTGCCATGATAATTTCATTGTAGAAAATCAACTTTTGATGTAGTGCATTTATTTAGATCTTAGTTAGACAATATTTTACTGAAATACTTAATGTTTGTGATATTTTGAGTGTCTTAATATTTCTCTGGGTTAGGCAGAGGGCAGCTGCTACAGCTCACAACAAGTGTGACTGAAATCCTTCACTAGAACTGATGGTTAATGATCTAGATGATAATGATTGCAATATTAATTTTCGTTTCCCTTCTTTGTTTTTACAGAGACTGTTATGCAATGCTGTTAATCTCATTGGGTGACTTGAAAGAGCAGCCATGAAGCACATGCTGCTATATGATAATTATCATTACTTTCTAGCAGTAACACTATACTTAAAAACTAAAGCATTTTTCTTAAAAACGTTTTATTCACTATTTCAGTGACTTGCTTTCTTTCTTTTGCTTGATAATTTTTTTTGCTTAATTTTATCACTTATGCATTTCAAAACTCAATAGAACCATAAATTATTGAATGTTTCAATTACCTGCTTACCATGAAAATGGTCTATATTTTTTGGCATTTTTCTGTTTATTCCGTTTGATAAATAGGTTGATTATTACTGCGATTATGAACAAAATCAAACTGGATTCGGTTCAATTGTGTTACATTCTTTAATAGCGAACTTGCACACATTCATTTTTGCTCAATTGATTTTTCAGTTTGATTTTGTTTCATTAGACACCGGGGACTATATCACACCTAATGTAAATAAAAATAGCCACCATTAGATGCGAAAATATGCATGGATATTTGTTTGCGGACATTATCTGTTCCTCAAAGCTCACAGTTTTCCTTGAGCTTCACTCTTGGAAATCTATTTGCTTCTCGGAACAGATAATGTCCAAGGGACAAATATCCGAACATATTTTTGAAGCCAAATGGAGGCTATTGTAGTTATTATCCTTCAAATATTTTTTCACAAGGCCGCTCTGTTTGCCGTGGAAGATCTCAGTCGGCCAAGCTGTTAAACATCAA
This sequence comes from Desmophyllum pertusum, assembly GCA_029204205.1. Classification (NCBI taxonomy): domain Eukaryota; kingdom Metazoa; phylum Cnidaria; class Anthozoa; order Scleractinia; family Caryophylliidae; genus Desmophyllum; species Desmophyllum pertusum. The sequence continues at coordinate 14,399 of MU826555.1, forward strand.
AATAATTCTGTTGGCGTTCAAAAATATTTCTAGTCTGTTCAAAACAATCAGTTTTATTTATTGTAGCCAATTTATTTGAGATGAAAACTGAACCTGTGAACGTGAAACGCAAATTTTCCAAACTGGGTAATGTCACTTGGGGAATATCACCCGGATATTCCCCAGTTTTGGCTGCGTCACGTGACGTGTTTAGACCAATCGCGCGCGAGAAAAATTTTTGATGGATTATAACAGTAAATTATACAAGTTGTTAGAACAAGGAACTGTGTTGTAACTTAGGTTTTAGTCCTGGCGTTAAATAATTTTTGTCTTGAGTAGTAGTTACCAAAGCAGAAAACTTGACCCGGAACTTGCCTACCAAAATATTGGCACTGATATATGCCACATCTGGGTTGCTATCAATATGTGATAAAACTAAAATGTTAACAATCACCGTTGAATGAATAAATTGTTGGCAGATGGTTAAATTGCGTTTTCAATGACTTGTCCATCTGAAGACGCAACTTTGTGGGGTTGGGTGTTCCAATTGGACTAACTATATGATTATCTGTACAATACATGACCTCTACTCAGGAATGGCTTCCATTTTCCTCTACATTTCCAACTGGTGGGGTAGAACCATGTCAAAGAAACGGTGATCACCATACCGTTTAAAATTTTGTACATGTGGTGCATTTTCTGGGCAAAAGATAGATAGAGGATGTCGCACAAGAGAGAAAAACAAACCTCTGGTACCCTGGGTCTTAATCTGTAACACAGTAAAGTTGCACAATACAGACCACTGAGAAGCTTTTCCCATGTTTCTCGCTATTTTTGTTCATAGGGGAAGCAGGGAAATTTTACTCGAGAAATCCCGGAAGTTACCAACACCTGGCAATGATACCGAAAAACTGGTCGGACCATCATTCTCACTTGGATAAAGATTCCATGTGATCTATTATATTATATATTACTTTTAGCCGGTACCACTTGTAATAATAATAATAATAATAATAATTGATATTTAAACAGGGCAACCCCTTCAGTCACATGACTGTTATCAACGGGGGCCCTGTATAAAGCAAAAATGTAACAATAAACAATTGAATAAATGCAACATAATTATATCTCTCTAGTCTGTGGAGGCACTTATTTACCTAATAGAGCCTGGTTTTAACTAGCGACGCAAGTACAAGCGCAAGCATAAGCAAAAGCACAAGAACCCTCGGCTTATTTCACCGTGAAAACGGGCTTGACGTAAGTATAAGCACAAGCGCAAGCACAAGGATCAAAATATTTGATCCTGCTTAGCTTGCGTCGCACGTAAAAACGGAACATAACACAAGCACAAGGAAAAAGCAGTGATTTTGAAGGAATTTTCAGAAAGGTTAGCTCACAAAATTATCTCCGAAAGTCATTTGCATTAATTTTCTTGTAGGACATATGAAAATCAGTAGAAAATAGCCGTAACCTGAAAGAAAAAATACTTTTTCTGGGTTGTTTTCGCTCGAAAACGACGACGTGTTCTTTTCGTTGTTGTCTGATTTCGCTTCGCCTCGTGTATTACGATAAACATTTTCACCCGACTTCGCTTCCCGTTCCAGTAGTATCCTGCAAATGCAGCTCAGACAGATTTTTCGCTTGTTGTTTCACGCTGCCGAGATATTTTCTCGGCGGCGTGAAATATCAGGCCAAAAATCCGCCAGCGGTGCGTTTGCAGGCTACAACGCGTACAGCTCTTTTCTACGAGCTTGAAAATGTTTCCCGAATGAAACAATTAGGTTTGGTTGACGTCTTCTTAGCAACGGCTTGTTTGACACAGGTTTCGCTCTGTTGGTCTGTTGCTCGGCACCACTATGTCCTCAAAGAAAAGTGCCGGCTTTCTATCCCCCCCCCCCCCCCCCCCCCTGGTCGCGATCTAGCATGAAGAAATAACTAATCAGCGTCGTACAATATTTTAAAGGGAATCTCGGCTGAAAACCAGTTTTAGCTCCAACGTATACTTAATGGTTCTCTTTAACTACTCTTGCGGTTTTAAGTCGATATTTCGTAACTGGTTCGAATGCGAAGTGTTCGGTTTTCCGTTTAAATATCCCGCACGCCGCCATGTTTCATTATGGTAATTTTATGTCGTCATTGCGTGGTCGGAGACTTTAATTTGGAGTCTACGGAAAAAGATTTCGCGGTTATTGAGCGGGAATACGTATTATATGCACGTACATATCTCTAATTTCACACAAAGCTGACTTAAGCTGACGTATTGAAAACTAAAAGTGAATTAAAGTGGCACGGCCTGTGAAAACTGTGAAAAAAAAAACGTAGGATCTGTGAAAGATTTACATACAAATAAAGTAAGCAAGGCTGATACTACGTAGAACACTTAACGCGACAAACGACATGATAGAGTCCAAACTGAAAGCCACAATGCAACGCACGACCACACAATGACGTCATAATCTCCCATCAAACTTTGCGAAAACAAACATGGCGCCGCGCGGAAAATTTGAAAGTAGAAAAAGGAGAAACAAATCGCCTAGTATTCAAACCAGTTAAAGAATTATCGAATTCAAACCCTAAACCAGTTTTACACAAACACCAACTTATGATTTGGAGCAAAACTGTTTTTCAGCCGAGATTCCCTTTAACATTTCTTGAATGAATAAACATTTGCTTCAACGAAAAGTTCCATTTCATGGTTTCTCCTGAGATTTTTAGAAAGTTTCTGAGAGTTTGACAAGTCTATTTTCAACTTTGCCGGTCGTAATTTTGTTACCTTGGGCCCAGATGTTTTCATTCTCCATGATCCGTCACCTCCGCTGATACAGTAGTTTCACTTCGTTTTCAATACAGGTAAAGCATTACTGGTCAAAATCGTACTATATTCAACTTAAATAGTCGGATAAAAAAGTCAAGAAAACTACAGGTTCATCTTTGAAAATCAAGATAGTGAACATCCGGGACATGCGTGCTCTATTGCCGTGCTCTATAGAAAATAATGCACGGTCAGATTCCATGCATGACGTTTATATGACAGTTATTTTCTAAACTCTTATATAAAAGACATAGCATTTTTTCTGTGAGACACATATGCGCGAGGAACTCAGCTATTTTATAAATGTTGATATAATTCCAGGAAATACTTTCCGCTTTAAGAGAA
>MU826556.1:0-17501 GCA_029204205.1 Desmophyllum pertusum
TAGTTACTCAGTGGGTTACAAACGTACCATTACAATCCAGTAGTTACTGGGTTACAAACACGGCATTACAATCCAGTAGTTACTGGGTTACAAACTAGCCATTACAATCCAGTAGTTACTGGGTTACAAACTCGCCATTACAATCCAGTAGTTTACTGGGTTAAAAACTCGCCATTACAATCCAGTAGTTACTCAGTGGGTTACAAACTCGCCATTACAATCCAGTAGTTATTGGGTTACAAACTCGCCATTATAATCCAGTAGTTACTGGGTTACAAACGCACCATTTAAATCCAGTAGTTACTGGGTTACAAATTCGCCATTACAATCCAGTAGTTACTGGGTTACAATCTCGCCATTACAATCCAGTAGTTACTCAGTGGGTTACAAACGCGGCATTACAATCCAGTAGTTACTGGGTTACAAACTCGCCATTACAAACCAGTAGTTATTGGGTTTACAAACTGCATTATAATCCAGTAGTTACTGGGTTACAAACGCACCATTACAATCCAGTAGTTTACTGGGTTACAACTCGCCATTACAATCCAGTAGTTACTCAGTGGGCTACAAACGCGGCATTACAATCCAGTAGTTACTCAGTGGGCTACAAACGCGGCATTACAATCCAGTAGTTACTGGGTTACAAAGTCGCCATTACAATCCAGTAGTTACTGGGTTACAAACTAGCCATTACAATCCAGTAGTTACTGGGTTACAACTAGCCATTACAATCCAGTAGTTACTGGGTTACAAACTCGCTATTACAATCCAGTAGTTACTGGGGTTACAAACACGGCATTACAATCCAGTAGTGACTGGGTTACAAACGCGGCATTACAATCCAGTAGTTATTGGGTTACAAACGCGGCATTACAATCCAGTAGTTATTGGGTTACAAACGCGGCATTACAATCCAGTAGTTACTGGGTTACAACGCGGCATTACAATACATTAGTTATTGGCTAACAAACGTGGCATTACAATCCAGTAGTTATTGGGTTACAAACGCGGCATTACAATCCAGTAGTTACTGGGTTAAAAACTCGCCATTACAATCCAGTAGTTACTGGGTTAAAAAACTCGCCATTACAATCCAGTAGTTACTCAGTGGGTTACAAAACTCGCCATTACAATCCAGTAGTTATTGGGTTACAAACTCGCCATTATAATCCAGTAGTTACTGGGTTACAAACGCACCATTTAAATCCAGTAGTTACTGGGTTACAAATTCGCCATTACAATCCAGTAGTTACTGGGTTACAATCTCGCCATTACAATCCAGTAGTTACTCAGTGGGTTACAAACGCGGCATTACAATCCAGTAGTTACTGGGTTACAAACTCGCCATTACAAACCAGTAGTTATTGGGTTACAAAACTGCATTATAATCCAGTAGTTACTGGGTTACAAACGCACCATTACAATCCAGTAGTTACTGGGTTACAAACTGGCCATCACAATCCAGTAGTTACTGGGTTACAAACTCGCCATTACAATCCAGTAGTTACTCAGTGGGCTACAAACGCGGCATTACAATCCAGTAGTTACTGGGTTACAAAGTCGCATTACAATCCAGTAGTTACTGGGTTTACAAACGCGGCATTACAATCCAGTAGTTACTGGGTTACAAACTAGCCATTACAATCCAGTAGTTACTGGGTTACAAACTCGCTATTACAATCCAGTAGTTACTGGGTTACAAACGCGGCATTACAATCCAGTAGTGACTGGGTTACAAACTCGCCATTACAATCCAGTAGTTACTGGGTTACAAACGCGGCATTACAATCCAGTAGTTATTGGGTTACAAAACGCGGCATTACAATCCAGTAGTTACTGGGTTACAAACGCGGCATTACAATACATTAGTTATTGGCTAACAAACGTGGCATTACAATCCAGTAGTTACTGGGTTTACAAACTCGCCATTACAATTCAGTAGTTACTGGGTTACAAACTCGCCATTACAATCCAGTAGTTACTGAGTTACAAACGCGGCATTACAATCCAGTAGTTATTGGGTTACAAAACTCGCCATTACAATCCAGTAGTTACTGGGTTAAAACTCGCCATTACAATCCAGTAGTTTACTCAGTGGGTTACAAACTCGCCATTACAATCCAGTAGTTATTGGGTTACAAACTCGCCATTATAATCCAGTAGTTACTGGGTTACAAACGCACCATTTAAATCCAGTAGTTACTGGTTACAAATTCGCCATTACAATCCAGTAGTTACTGGGTTACAATCTCGCCATTACAATCCAGTAGTTACTCAGTGGGTTACAAACGCGGCATTACAATCCAGTAGTTACTGGGTTACAAACTCGCCATTACAAACCAGTAGTTATTGGGTTACAAACTGCATTATAATCCAGTAGTTACTGGGTTACAAACGCACCATTACAATCCAGTAGTTACTGGGTTACAAAACTCGCCATCACAATCCAGTAGTTACTGGGTTACAAACTCGCCATTACAATCCAGTAGTTACTCAGTGGGCTACAAACGCGGCATTACAATCCAGTAGTTACTGGGTTACAAAGTCGCCATTTACAATCCAGTAGTTACTGGGTTACAAACGCGGCATTACAATCCAGTAGTTACTGGGTTACAAACTAGCCATTACAATCCAGTAGTTTACTGGGTTACAAACTCGCTATTACAATCCAGTAGTTACTGGGTTACAAACACGGCATTACAATCCAGTAGTTACTCAGTGGGCTACAAATGCGGCATTACAATCTAGTAGTTACTGGGTTACAAACACGTCATTGCAATCCAGTAGTTACTCAGTGGGTTACAAACGTACCATTACAATCCAGTAGTTTACTGGGTTACAAACTCGCCATTACAATCCAGTAGTTACTGGGTTACAAAAGTGGCATTACAATCCCAGTAGTTACTGGGTTACAAACTAGCCATTACAACTCCAGTAGTTACTGGGTTACAAACTCGCTATTACAATCCAGTAGTTACTGGGTTACAAACTCGGCATTACAATCCAGTAGTTACTGGGTTACAAACTCGCCATTACAATCCAGTAGTTACTGAGTTACAAACGCGGCATTACAATCCAGTAGTTATTGGGTTACAAACGCGGCATTACAATCCAGTAGTTACTGGGTTACAAACGCGGCATTACAATCCAGTAGTTACTGGGTTACAAACGCGGCATTACAATCCAGTAGTTACTGGGTTACAAACACGTCATTGCAATCCAGTAGTTACTCAGTGGGTTACAAACGTACCATTACCAATCCAGTAGTTACTGGGTTACAAAGTCGCCATTACAATCCAGTAGTTACTGGGTTACAAACGCGGCATTACAATCCAGTAGTTATTGGGTTACAAACCTGGCATTACAATCCAGTAGTTTACTGGGTTACAAACTCGCCATTACAATCCAGTAGTTACTGGGTTACAAACGCACCATTACAATCCAGTAGTTACTGGGTTACAAACTCGCCATTACAATCCAGTAGTTACTGGGTTACAAACTCGCCATTACAATCCAGTAGTTACTCAGTGGGTTAGAAACTCGCCATTACAATCCGGTAGTTATTGGGTTTACAAACTCGCCATTATAATCCAGTAGTTACTGGGTTACAAACGCACCATTACAATCCAGTAGTTACTGGGTTACAAATTCGCCCATTACAATTCAGTAGTTACTGGGTTACAAAACTCGCCATTACAATCCAGTAGTTACTCAGTGGGTTACAAACGCGGCATTACAATCCAGTAGTCACTGGGGTTACAAACTCGCCATTACAATCCAGTAGTTATTGGGTTACAAACTCGCCATTTATAATCCAGTAGTTACTGGGTTGCAAACGTACCATTACAATCCAGTAGTTACTGGGTTACAAACTCGCCATCACAATCCAGTAGTTCTCACACACCACTGGTAGCCATGTCAAGCCGACCACCGCAAGCCTGACCTTTATTGTAAAATCAAAAACTATACACATATCACACTAAAACTGGGAAGCCTCCAAATTACAAGCTTTGTACATTAGTTACATTGTATAACGCCGAAATTTAAAAATACAACAAATTACTACTGAAATTCTTTGGGTGGGTGGGTGGGAAGGTCAGTAATGGCGGACGCAACAAAAACAACTGCCCGCCTCACCGGTCACATGACCTATACCCAGGCTCCAGCGGTGTGTGAGAAAAACATTTTCCACTTTTTTCGTTTCACTCAGCCAGTGGAAAATTACCCTTCTCACACACCACTGGTAGCCATGTCAAGCCGACCACCGCAACGAAACAAAGCATAGAGCGGCAAAAAACCTATGACAGAGTCACACTCATAAACAGGAAAAGAACCTTAACGCATACATTATGTATAACTGAGTGGCTTCCATCAAATGTCAGTGTCATCTTAACGCTAAAAAGGACAATAAGGATGGAGACTATGCTCTACCATCCAAAAAAGTTACAACTGAATGGAAAACTATCTTGTTATCATGTTTCTCGTTGGGACACAGGTCTTGTCCAATACTCATCTTAACACTAATACAATAAACATAATTTTGAACAAGTTAGCATTTTATAGCCTAAGAGACCATTCAGTTTTCACCCTTGAATTGTCTTAGTAACTACTTCTGGACTTTTCACTACGCCATCTCCCCTGCTTTTGTAAGAGTCGATCAGATAAGCCAAGGGCTGCTGCTGCAGATGGCTCCTCCAGCTCTGAGACTGCGGATACCATACAAACTAGGATCCAACCCTTCTTACTGCAGCTCTTGCTTTCTCAGCTCATGTGCCCGACTATAGGACATGGGGCTCCTTTCTGATCTCTATCCTCTTCCTGGTATTTACTATTCAGAATCCGACGGAAGAGCCTTGATTTCCAATCATGTCTTCCCATTTTCAAGAATTTCTCAACTACGGCAACAGGGGACAAGGAGATGAATTGTGCGTGCTATCAAGACCCAACGGCAAGAACAGTCCAGGAACTGGTCATTCTTTCTCTGCACAAGAACATTAGCAAGATGCAAACTGCAAAGCTGAAGATTGTCAACAGTCAATCTGCTCCAATCATCACAATGAAGGAATCCAAAGAATCCCAATGCAAATAATGCAGGCAACTGGAACCTTGTTCATGCTGACTGATAACCTTCTTGACCTGACTCACTTCCAAAATTTCATATTCCCGAACATAAGAACTTACTGTCACTGGTGTTCTATCCTGGAATAGAGACTTCGCAAGCTGTTTCAGATTGGGATGGTTCAAAATCTCATCAACCAAACAGATAGGTTTCACATCCTTCGGAACATTGTCAGGCATTGCATTTACATTATACTTAAGCCACGAGTGAACAATTGAATTATAAGACATCACTTACGCAATTTCATCAACAAACGATAATGCATTGCCCTAACAGCAGACAAAAAATTACAAACATGTTGTGAGTATAAACACATTCCATCATCTGCATGATCTGCTACCGCATACGTGTAGTAGCCGCCAACACGGCAACAAGTGGTCTCATGGAATACCCTTATCTAGTAGCATAAATAACTCCTTTTGGCCAATACAGCTGGGGATAAACTGACATGACAGCGAAAAACACACTGATATGCCAAAAACGGCAATAACAAGGTTTCATAATAACTGGAACAATGATTTGCCAAAACAGCCACATGTATGCCCAGGTCTATCTGCCATCACAGCAGACAAAAAATTACAACAGTCATGTTGTGATTATATACACTTTCCATCATCTGCTACCGCATAGCCAACATGGCAACATGTGGTCTCGAGGAATACCTTTTATCTCAGTAGCGTAAATATCCCGTTTTGGCCAAAACAGCTGGGGGTAAACTGCCATGACAGCAAAACACACACTACAGCTGTATGCCAAAATGGCAATAACAACATTTCATCATAACAGGAACAATGGTTTGCCATAACAGCTATATGTACGCCCAGGCCTATCTGCCAGTACAGCAGACAAAAATTACAACATGTGAGTATATACACATTCCATCACCTGCTACCACATAGCCAACACGGCAACAAGTGGTCTCGTGGAATACCCTTATCTCAGTAGCATAAATAAACCCTTGGCCAGCACGGTTGAGGGCAAACTTCCATAAATAACCCCTTCAGCCAAACTGGCTGGGGGCAAACTGCCATAAATATCCCCTTTTCGCCAAAACGGCTGGGAATAAACTGCCATAAATATCCCCTTTTCGCCAAAACGGCTGGGGGTAAACTGCCATAAATATCCCCTTTCGCCAAAACGGCTGGGGTAAACTGCCATAAATATCCCCTTTCGCCAAAACGGCTGGGGGCAAACTGCCATAAATATCCCCTTTCGCCAAAACGGCTGGGGGTAAACTGCCATAAATATCCCCTTTCGCCAAACCGGCTGGGGGTAAACTGCCATGATGCAAAACACACACTATGCCAAAACGGTAATAACAACGTTTCATCATAACAGGAACAATGATTTTCCATAACAGCTACCTGCATACCCAGGCCTTTTCTGCCATCACAGTGACATAAACAATCGCGTTGTAGTCCTGTACATGTAACAGCAAACACATCTATCCATGACAGCCATGAGCAATGACACGTAACACAGGATACTAACAGAGGCCAATATGCTATAACAACAATTGTCATTGAGCCAGTAACAAAGACTCTCCAAGATCCATTTGTATCCACTGGGGGGCAAGTAAGGTACCATCTCCACCTCCAGCCGACATGTGCTTCAGTACACGTGGGATGAGACATGGAGGAGGAAAAAAGCCAGTTGTTCTCCTTTGACCAAGAGTTCAATTTTCTCTACGCAGTTGTAAATCGACACCGCCTCCTGATGTAACTCCTTGTTGTGGCTTCCAACGGATAAAAACAATTTCTGCGTTTTTATTGTCAGTTTGATGGAGCACCTCCTTCCCTCTGACTTCTTCACAATAAGACTCCAGCACTAGCCTAAGTAGCCTTCACCTCCCTGAATGTTGAACTTTTCACACCTTCAACTGTGGAAGTTGAAGGTGTGAAAAGTTCAACATTCAGGGAGGTGAAGGCTACTAGGCTAGTGCTGGAGTCTTATTGTGAAGAAGTCAGAGGGAAGGAGGTGCTCCATCAAAACTGACAATAAAAACGCAGAAATTGTTTTATCCGTTGGAAGCCACAACAAGGAGTTACATCAGGAGGCGGTGTCGATTTACAACTGCGTAGAGAAAATTGAACTCTTGGTCAAAGGAGAACAACTGGCTTTTTTCCTCCTCCATGTCTCATCCCACGTGTACTGAAGCACATGTCGGCTGGAGGTGGAGATGGTACCTTACTTGCCCCCCAGTGGATACAAATGGATCTTGGAGAGTCTTTGTTACTGGCTCAATGACAATTGTTGTTATAGCATATTGGCCTCTGTTAGTATCCTGTGTTACGTGTCATTGCTCATGGCTTGTCATGGATAGATGTGTTTGCTGTTACATGTACAGACTACAACGCGATTGTTTATGTCACTGTGATGGCAGAAAAGGCCTGGGTATGCAGGTAGCTGTTATGGAAAATCATTGTTCCTGTTATGATGAAACGTTGTTATTACCGTTTTGGCATAGTGTGTGTTTTGCATCATGGCAGTTTTACCCCCAGCCGGTTTGGCGAAAGGGGATATTTATGGCAGTTTACCCCCAGCCGTTTTGGCGAAAGGGGATATTTATGGCAGTTTGCCCCCAGCCGTTTTGGCGAAAGGGATATTTATGGCAGTTTACCCCAGCCGTTTTGGCGAAAGGGGATATTTATGGCAGTTTACCCCCAGCCGTTTTGGCGAAAAGGGGATATTTATGGCAGTTTATTCCCAGCCGTTTTGGCGAAAAGGGGATATTTATGGCAGTTTGCCCCCAGCCAGTTTGGCTGAAGGGGTTATTTATGGAAGTTTGCCCTCAACCGTGCTGGCCAAGGGTTTATTTATGCTACTGAGATAAGGGTATTCCACGAGACCACTTGTTGCCGTGTTGGCTATGTGGTAGCAGGTGATGGAATGTGTATATACTCACATGTTGTAATTTTTGTCTGCTGTACTGGCAGATAGGCCTGGGCGTACATATAGCTGTTTATGGCAAACCATTGTTCCTGTTATGATGAAATGTTGTTATTGCCATTTTGGCATACAGCTGTAGTGTGTGTTTTGCTGTCATGGCAGTTTACCCCCAGCTGTTTTGGCCAAAACGGGATATTTACGCTACTGAGATAAAGGTATTCCTCGAGACCACATGTTGCCATGTTGGCTATGCGGTAGCAGATGATGGAAAGTGTATATAATCACAACATGACTGTTTGTAATTTTTTGTCTGCTGTGATGGCAGATAGACCTGGGCATACATGTGGCTGTTTTGGCAAATCATTGTTCCAGTTATTATGAAACCTTGTTATTGCCGTTTTTGGCATATCAGTGGTGTTTTTCGCTGTCATGTCAGTTTATCCCCAGCTGTATTGGCCAAAGGAGTTATTTATGCTACTAGATAAGGGTATTCCATGAGACCACTTGTTGCCGTGTTGGCGGCTACTACACGTATGCGGTAGCAGATCATGCAGATGATGGAATGTGTTTATACTCACAACATGTTTGTAATTTTTTTGTCTGCTGTTAGGGCAATGCATTATCGTTTGTTTGATGAAATTGCGTAAGTGATGTCTTATAATCAATTGTTCACTCGTGGCTTAAGTATAATGTAAATGCCAATGCCTGACAATGTTCCGAAGGATGTGAACCTATCTGTTTGGTTGATGAGATTTTTGAACCATCCCAATCTGAAACAGCTTGCGAAGTCCTCTATTCCAGGATAGAACACCAGTGACAGTAAGTTCTTATGTTCGGGAATATGAAATTTTGGAAGTGAGTCAGGTCAAGAAGGTTATCAGTCAGCATGAACAAGGTTCCAGTTGCCTGCATTATTTGCATTGGGATTCTTTGGATTCCTTCATTGTGATGATTGGAGCAGATTGACTGTTGACAATCTTCAGCTTGCAGTTTGCATCTTGCTAATGTTCTTGTGCAGAGAAAGAATGACCAGTTTCCTGGACTGTTCTTGCCGTTGGGTCTTGATAGCACGCACAATTCATCTCCTTGTCCTGTTGCCGTAGTTGAGAAATTCTTGAAAATGGGAAAGACATGATTGGAAATCAAGGCTCTTCCGTCGGATTCTGAATAGTAATACCAGGGAAGAGGATAGAGATCAGAAAGGAGCCCATGTCCTATAGTCGGGCACATGAGCTGAGAAAGCAAGAGCTGCAGTAAGAAGGGTTGGATCCTAGTTTGTATGGTATCCGCAGTCTCAGAGCTGGAGGAGCATCTGCAGCAGCAGCCCTTGGCTTATCTGATCGACTCTTACAAAAGCAGGGGAGATGGCGTAGTGAAAAGTCCAGAAGTAGTTACTAGACAATTCAAGGGTGAAAACTGAATGGTCTCTTAGGCTATAAAATGCTAACTTGTTCAAAATTATGTTTATTGTATTAGTGTTAAGATGAGTATTGGACAAGAACTGTGTCCCAACGAGAACATGATAACAAGATAGTTTTCCATTCAGTTGTAACTTTTTTGGATGGTAGAGCATAGTCTCCATCCTTATTGTCCTTTTTAGCGTTAAGATGACACTGACATTTGATGGAAGCCACTCAGTTATACATAATGTATGCGTTAAGGTTCTTTTCCTGTTTTATGAGTGTGACTCTGTCCATAGGTTTTTTGCCGCTCTATGCTTTGTTCGTTGCGGTGGTCGGCTTTGACATGGCTACCAGTGGTGTGTGAGAAGGGTAATTTTCCACTGGCTGAGTGAAACGAAAAAAGTGGAAAATGTTTTTCTCACACACCGCTGGAGCCTGGGTATAGGTCATGTGACCGGTGAGGCGGGCAGTTGTTTTTGTTGCGTCCGCCATTACTGACCTTCCCACCCACCCACCCAAAGAATTTCAGTAGTAATTTGTTGTATTTTTAAATTTCGGCGTTTATACAATGTAACTAATGTACAAAGCTTGTAATTTGGAGGCTTCCCAGTTTTAGTGTGATATGTGTATAGTTTTTTGATTTTACAATAAAGGTCAGGCTTGCGGTGGTCGGCTTGACATGGCTACCAGTGGTGTGTGAGAACTACTGGATTGTGATGGCGAGTTTGTAACCCAGTAACTACTGGATTGTAATGGTACGTTTGCAACCCAGTAACTACTGGATTATAATGGCGAGTTTGTAACCCAATAACTACTGGATTGTAATGGCGAGTTTTGTAACCCAGTGACTACTGGATTGTAATGCCGCGTTTGTAACCCACTGAGTAACTACTGGATTGTAATGGCGAGTTTGTAACCCAGTAACTACTGAATTGTAATGGCGAATTTGTAACCCAGTAACTACTGGATTGTAATGGTGCGTTTTGTAACCCAGTAACTACTGGATTATAATGGCGAGTTTGTAACCCAATAACTACCGGATTGTAATGGCGAGTTTCTAACCCACTGAGTAACTACTGGATTGTAATGGCGAGTTTTGTAACCCAGTAACTACTGGATTGTAATGGCGAGTTTGTAACCCAGTAACTACTGGATTGTAATGGTGCGTTTGTAACCCAGTAACTACTGGATTGTAATGGCGAGTTTGTAACCCAGTAACTACTGGATTGTATGCCAGGTTTTGTAACCCAATAACTACTGGATTGTAATGCCGCGTTTGTAACCCAGTAACTACTGGATTGTAATGGCGACTTTGTAACCCAGTAAACTACTGGATTGTAATGGTACGTTTGTAACCCACTGAGTAACTACTGGATTGCAATGACGTGTTTGTAACCCAGTAACTACTGGATTGTAATGCCGCGTTTGTAACCCAGTAACTACTGGATTGTAATGCCGCGTTTGTAACCCAGTAACTACTGGATTGTAATGCCGCGTTTGTAACCCAATAACTACTGGATTGTAATGCCGCGTTTGTAACTCAGTAACTACTGGATTGTAATGGCGAGTTTTGTAACCCAGTAACTACTGGATTGTAATGCCGAGTTTGTAACCCAGTAACTACTGGATTGTAATAGCGAGTTTGTAACCCAGTAACTACTGGAGTTGTAATGGCTAGTTTGTAACCCAGTAACTACTGGATTGTAATGCCACTTTTGTAACCCAGTAACTACTGGATTGTAATGGCGAGTTTGTAACCCAGTAACTACTGGATTGTAATGGTACGTTTGTAACCCACTGAGTAACTACTGGATTGCAATGACGTGTTTGTAACCCAGTAACTACTAGATTGTAATGCCGCATTTGTAGCCCACTGAGTAACTACTGGATTGTAATGCCGTGTTTGTAACCCAGTAACTACTGGATTGTAATAGCGAGTTTGTAACCCAGTAACTACTGGATTGTAATGGCTAGTTTGTAACCCAGTAACTACTGGATTGTAATGCCGCGTTTGTAACCCAGTAACTACTGGATTGTAATGGCGACTTTGTAACCCAGTAACTACTGGATTGTAATGCCGCGTTTTGTAGCCCACTGAGTAACTACTGGATTGTAATGGCGAGTTTGTAACCCAGTAACTACTGGATTGTGATGGCGAGTTTGTAACCCAGTAACTACTGGATTGTAATGGTGCGTTTGTAACCCAGTAACTACTGGATTATAATGCAGTTTGTAACCCAATAACTACTGGTTTGTAATGGCGAGTTTGTAACCCAGTAACTACTGGATTGTAATGCCGCGTTTGTAACCCACTGAGTAACTACTGGATTGTAATGGCGAGATTGTAACCCAGTAACTACTGGATTGTAATGGCGAATTTGTAACCCAGTAACTACTGGATTTAAATGGTGCGTTTTGTAACCCAGTAACTACTGGATTATAATGGCGAGTTTGTAACCCAATAACTACTGGATTGTAATGGGGAGTTTGTAACCCACTGAGTAACTACTGGATTGTAATGGCGAGTTTTTAACCCAGTAACTACTGGATTGTAATGGCGAGTTTGTAACCCAATAACTACTGGATTGTAATGCCGCGTTTGTAACTCAGTAACTACTGGATTGTAATGGCGAGTTTGTAACCCAGTAACTACTGAATTGTAATGGCGAGTTTGTAACCCAGTAACTACTGGATTGTAATGCCACGTTTGTTAGCCAATAACTAATGTATTGTAATGGCGCGTTTGTAACCCAGTAACTACTGGATTGTAATGCCGCGTTTGTAACCCAATAACTACTGGATTGTAATGCCGCGTTTGTAACCCAGTAACTACTGGATTGTAATGGCGAGTTTGTAACCCAGTCACTACTGGATTGTAATGCCGCGTTTGTAACCCAGTAACTACTGGATTGTAATAGCGAGTTTGTAACCCAGTAACTACTGGATTGTAATGGCTAGTTTGTAACCCAGTAACTACTGGATTGTAATGCCGCGTTTGTAACCCAGTAACTACTGGATTGTAATGGCGACTTTGTAACCCAGTAACTACTGGATTGTAATGGCGCGTTTGTAACCCACTGAGTAACTACTGGATTGTAATGGCGAGTTTGTAACCCAGTAACTACTGGATTGTGATGGCCAGTTTGTAACCCAGTAACTACTGGATTGTAATGGTGCGTTTGTAACCCAGTAACTACTGGATTATAATGCAGTTTGTAACCCAATAACTACTGGTTTGTAATGGCGAGTTTGTAACCCAGTAACTACTGGATTGTAATGCCGCGTTTGTAACCCACTGAGTAACTACTGGATTGTAATGGCGAGATTGTAACCCAGTAACTACTGGATTGTAATGGCGAATTTGTAACCCAGTAACTACTGGATTTAAATGGTGCGTTTGTAACCCAGTAACTACTGGATTATAATGGCGAGTTTGTAACCCAATAACTACTGGATTGTAATGGCGAGTTTGTAACCCACTGAGTAACTACTGGATTGTAATGGCGAGTTTTTAACCCAGTAACTACTGGATTGTAATGGCGAGTTTTTAACCCAGTAACTACTGGATTGTAATGCCGCGTTTGTAACCCAGTAACTACTGGATTGTAATGGCACGTTTGTAACCCAGTAACTACTGGATTGTAATGCCGCGTTTGTAACCCAGTAACTACTGGATTGTAATGCCGCGTTTGTAACCCAGTAACTACTGGATTGTAATGCCGCGTTTGTAACCCAATAACTACTGGATTGTAATGCCGCGTTTGTAACCCAGTAACTACTGGATTGTAATGCCGTGTTTGTAACCCAGTAACTACTGGATTGTAATAGCGAGTTTGTAACCCAGTAACTACTGGATTGTAATGGCTAGTTTGTAACCAGTAACTACTGGATTGTAATGGCTAGTTTGTAACCCAGTAACTACTGGATTGTAATGGCGACTTTGTAACCCAGTAACTACTGGATTGTAA
The DNA here is from genome assembly GCA_029204205.1 of Desmophyllum pertusum. Classification (NCBI taxonomy): domain Eukaryota; kingdom Metazoa; phylum Cnidaria; class Anthozoa; order Scleractinia; family Caryophylliidae; genus Desmophyllum; species Desmophyllum pertusum. The sequence continues at coordinate 13,383 of MU826556.1, forward strand.
TGCCGCGTTTGTAACCCACTGAGTAACTACTGGATTGTAATGGCGCGTTTGTAACCCACTGAGTAACTACTGGATTGTAATGGCGAGTTTGTAACCCAGTAACTACTGGATTGTAATGGTGCGTTTGTAACCCAGTAACTACTGGATTATAATGCAGTTTGTAACCCAATAACTACTGGTTTGTAATGGCGAGTTTGTAACCCAGTAACTACTGGATTGTAATGGCGCGTTTGTAACCCAGTAACTACTGGATTGTAATGGCGAGATTGTAACCCAGTAACTACTGGATTGTAATGGCGAATTTGTAACCCAGTAACTACTGGATTTAAATGGTGCGTTTGTAACCCAGTAACTACTGGATTATAATGGCGAGTTTGTAACCCAATAACTACTGGATTGTAATGGCGAGTTTGTAACCCACTGAGTAACTACTGGATTGTAATGGCGAGTTTTTAACCCAGTAACTACTGGATTGTAATGGCGAGTTTGTAACCCAGTAACTACTGGATTGTAATGGCTAGTTTGTAACCCAGTAACTACTGGATTGTAATGCCGTGTTTGTAACCCAGTAACTACTGGATTGTAATGGTACGTTTGTAACCCACTGAGTAACTACTGGATTGTAATGACGTGTTTGTAACCCAGTAACTACTGGATTGTAATGCCGCGTTTGTAACCCAGTAACTACTGGATTGTAATGCCGCGTTTGTAACCCAGTAACTACTGGATTGTAATGCCGCGTTTGTAACCCAATAACTACTGGATTGTAATGGCGCGTTTGTAACTCAGTAACTACTGGATTGTAATGGCGAGTTTGTAACCCAGTAACTACTGGATTGTAATGCCGAGTTTGTAACCCAGTAACTACTGGATTGTAATAGCGAGTTTGTAACCCAGTAACTACTGGAGTTGTAATGGCTAGTTTGTAACCCAGTAACTACTGGATTGTAATGCCACTTTTGTAACCCAGTAACTACTGGATTGTAATGGCGAGTTTGTAACCCAGTAACTACTGGATTTGTAATGGGACGTTTGTAACCCCAGTAACTACTGGATTGTAATGGCGTGTTTGTAACCCAGTAACTACTGGATTGTAATGGGGAGTTTGTAACCCAGTAACTACTGGATTGTAATGGCGAGTTTGTAACCCAGTAAACTACTGGATTGTAATGGGGAGTTTGTAACCCAGTAACTACTGGATTGTAATGGCGAGTTTGTAACCCAGTAACTACTGGATTGTAATGCCGCGTTTGTAACCCAGTAACTACTGGATTGTAATGGGGAGTTTGTAACCCAGTAACTACTGGATTGTAATGGCGAGTTTGTAACCCAGTAACTACTGGATTGTAATGGGGAGTTTGTAACCCAGTAACTACTGGATTGTAATGGGGAGTTTGTAACCCAGTAACTACTGGATTGTAATGGGAGTTTGTAACCCAGTAACTACTGGATTGTAATGGCGAGTTTGTAACCCAGTAACTACTGGATTGTAATGGCGAGTTTGTAACCCAGTAACTACTGGATTGTAATGGCGAGTTTGTAACCCAGTAACTACTGGATTGTAATGGCGAGTTTGTAACCCAGTAACTACTGGATTGTAATGGCGAGTTTGTAACCCAGTAACTACTGGATTGTAATGGGGAGTTTGTAACCCAGTAACTACTGGATTGTAATGGCGAGTTTGTAACCCAGTAACTACTGGATTGTAATGGCGAGTTTGTAACCCAGTAACTACTGGATTGTAATGGCGAGTTTGTAACCCAGTAACTACTGGATTGTAATGGCGAGTTTGTAACCCAGTAACTACTGGATTGTAATGGCGAGTTTGTAACCCAGTAACTACTGGATTGTAATGGCGAGTTTGTAACCCAGTAACTACTGGATTGTAATGGCGAGTTTGTAACCCAGTAACTACTGGATTGTAATGGCGAGTTTGTAACCCAGTAACTACTGGATTGTAATGGCGAGTTTGTAACCCAGTAACTACTGGATTGTAATGGGGATGTTGTAACCCAGTAACTACTGGATTGTAATGGCGAGTTTGTAACCCAGTAACTACTGGATTGTAATGGCGAGTTTGTAACCCAGTAACTACTGGATTGTAATGGCGAGTTTGTAACCCAGTAACTACTGGATTGTAATGGGGAGTTTGTAACCCAGTAACTACTGGATTGTAATGGCGAGTTTGTAACCCAGTAACTACTGGATTGTAATGGCGAGTTTGTAACCCAGTAACTACTGGATTGTAATGGGGAGTTTGTAACCCAGTAACTACTGGATTGTAATGGCGAGTTTGTAACCCAGTAACTACTGGATTGTAATGGGGAGTTTTGTAACCCAGTAACTACTGGATTGTAATGGGGAGATTGTAACCCAGTAACTACTGGATTGTAATGGCGAGTTTGTAACCCGAGTAACTACTGGATTGTAATGGGGAGTTTGTAACCCAGTAACTACTGGATTGTAATGGAGTGTTTGTAACCCAGTAACCTACTGGATTGTAATGGGGAGTTTGTAACCCAGTAACTACTGGATTGTAATGGGGAGTTTGTTAACCCAGTAACTACTGGATTGTAATGGGGTGTTTGTAACCCAGTAACTACTGGATTGTAATGGCGAGTTTGTAACCCAGTAACTACTGGATTGTAATGGCGAGTTTGTAACCCAGTAACTACTGGATTGTAATGGGGAGTTTGTAACCCAGTAAACTACTGGATTGTAATGGCGAGTTTGTAACCCAGTAACTACTGGATTGGTAATGGGGAGTTTGTAACCCAGTAACTACTGGATTGTAATGGGGAGTTTGTAACCCAGTAACTACTGATTGTAATGGCGAGTTTGTAACCCAGTAACTACTGGATTGTAATGGCGAGTTTGTAACCCAGTAACTACTGGATTGTAATGGCGAGTTTGTAACCCAGTAACTACTGGATTGTAATGGGCGAGTTTGTAACCCAGTAACTACTGGATTGTAATGGCGAGTTTGTAACCCAGTAACTACTGGATTGTAATGGCGAGTTTGTAACCCAGTAACTACTGGATTGTAATGCGCGTTTGTAACCCAGTAACTACTGGATTGTAATGGCGAGTTTTGTAACCCAGTAACTACTGGATTGTAATGGCGAGTTTGTAACCCAGTAACTACTGGATTGTAATGGGCGAGTTTGTAACCCAGTAACTACTGGATTGTAATGGCGAGTTTGTAACCCAGTAACTACTGGGATTGGTAATGGGGAGTTTTTGTAACCCAGTAACTACTGGATTGTAATGGCGACTTTGTAACCCAGTAACTACTGGATTGTAATGGCGAGTTTGTAACCCAGTAACTACTGGATTGTAATAGGCGAGTTTGTAACCCAGTAACTACTGGATTGTAATGGCGAGTTTGTAACCCAGTAACTACTGGATTGTAATGGTAAGTTTGTAACCCATTAACTACTGGATTGTAATGGGGAGTTTGTAACCCAGTAACTACTGGATTGTAATTGGCGAGTTTGTAACCCCAGTAACTACTGGATTGTAATGGCGAGTTTGTAACCCACTGCTAACTACTGGATTGTAATGGCGAGTTTGTAACCCAGTAAATACTGGATTGTAATGGCGAGTTTGTAAACCCAGTAACTACTGGATTGTAAGGCGCGTTTTGTAACCCATAACTACTGGATTGTAATGGGGAGTTTTGTAACCAGTAACTACTGGATTGTAATGGCGAGTTTGTAACCCAGTAACTACTGGATTGTAATGGCGAGTTTGTAACGCCAGTAACTACTGCGGAGTTGTAAGTGCCGAGTTTGTTAATCGACAGGAATACTACTGAATTGTAAATGGGCGAGTTTTGTTGGTAAACCCTCGCATAACTACGGTATGTGAATGCCGTGCGTTTGTAACCCAACAGTATAACTACTGGATTGGTAATGCCACGTTTGGTAAGCCAATAACTAATGTATTGTAATGCGCGTTTTGTAACTGACGTAACCTACTGGATTGTGGTAATGGGCCGCGTTTGTAACCCAATAACTACTGGATTGTAATGCCGCGTTTGTAACCCAATAAACTACTGGATTGTGAATGCCGCGTTTTGTAACCTCAGTCACTTACCTGGATTGTAATGCCGTGTTT
>MU826557.1:0-17387 GCA_029204205.1 Desmophyllum pertusum
ATTTATAAACCGGGCGTGGGCCTAATCTAATAGATTTCAAGCAAGAAAGCAGGTAAAACGGCTTGCTTGCTTGATAAAAAAAGCCCGGTTATATTTTCTTCGAAAATTCTTATTTTTGTTCTTGAAATGTTGAGAGGTTGTTGTGGCCGTTTGATCGGGCATGGTCACAACATGTCACAACAAATGTTGTGAGAATGTTGTGACCGTTTGATGGGGCCTTTGCACCAGAATGTGCGTAGAGGGAGAAGAAATGGCCAAAACAAAATCGGGAGGAGGGGGAGAAACCGGCGGCGAGAAAACTACGCAGGAGGGAGAAACTAGCCTGTGTCGCAGACGGACTCAACCGCCGGTAATGTCCGTCTGCGACGCAGGCTTGGGAGAAACATGAAGTTAAAAAAAGGTAAATGAGATCCTGACCCCTCCGTGTATTAACGTGAAATGAATGACTCACTTTGCCGTCATCGCTGTCAGCCCCAATAGTGATCAGGATCAATTTGATATATAGCCGAGATGAATGCCGTGCCTCAGTGATATCTTAAAACAACTGTTTCGAAGTTTATAACAGCCGCAGACTGTTGGAGCGTTGATTTATGCATCTAGCAGGTTATTTGACTACAGTATTTCAACGTGAAGTGGAAACTGACGCGGATCAGTGAATACTGATTATAATTTCCCTCTATTGCTTGGTTCAGATCAGTATACCGCGCTTTATGTTTGGTAAGCAATAGGGTGCCGCGATAATCGATTATCCCTCCGGGGTAAATATTATTGGAAGTCTACCTGTTACTCCTGTTGTATTATTATACATTCAACTCACTATCTCTTTTCGGATTGGCCGAAAGCGTACAGTGAACTTTCGAAATCACTGATTAGCGAGAGGATCACGGGTAATAACCTGCAGATTATATACAATAATCATGTCAAGGACACTCAAGGTTAACGGGGTAATCATGTCATCTATGACCGCGGTGCATGAATTCCAAGGGCTTTGCGTTGCTTGCCGCTAAGTAACATCGGTGGCATAAGCGTTATTCTTTTTCGTTGAATGTATAATAAAACAATTATTAGATTCGGTTTTTGTGATATCCAGAATAATCAAGGTCTCGGTAAGAGTTATCAGCCTCAGTCTTCGGCTTCGGCTAATAACTCTTACCTCGACCTTGATTATTCTGGATATCATAAAAACCTCATCCAATATATAATTGTTAATAATAGAAAGAAAAACGAAAACGGTGGCAACATTTGCTGTAGAAGTTAGAGACTGGAATAACTGCCATTCTATTTGAAAATATTACAAAATAATTTTGCGTGGAAACGTCCTCAGACCTTTCCATCTCACAATCTTTATTTTTCCAAGACGTTCATTTTATTGGTGTTATTTTTTAATGGTGGGATATGGCGTGACTAATTTTTCCAAGTCCTCGTGCGTCCGTGGAAACGTCAAGTCACGTGGTCAAAAAATCGACACACCAAAATGTTCCCAGATAATTTTTAGGAAAAGTCATAAAGTTTGGCCATGAATGCTTGATTGAATGCTCTTTAAGTACGATAAATTTGAAGTCAGCGCGGGCACTTTCTGCCCCCCCCCCCCCCCCCCCGGCATAATAGGGTTAAACTGAGCGGAAAATCAATACCAGCACATGAAAGACCACCTCTTGTTTGGTAATCGTATGAAGTTTCGTAGGTTAGGTTCTTCCTCAGTCGAGAAAACGGAAGTTGAAAATTGGAAAATTTAGAGACGTTTGTATGACTGGGGGTATACGCCATACAAACGTCTCTAAATTATACGCCATACCCCCAGTCATACAAACGTCTCTAAATTTTCCAGTTTTCAACTTCCGTTTTCTCGACTCAGGTAGAACCTAACCTAACAAAACTTTGTACGATTACCAAACAAGAGGTGGTCTTTCAGGTACAGTGAAACCCCGATTTAACGAACCTCGATTTAACGAGGTCCCCGATTTAACGCACAAATTTATTCAGCCCGGTCAGAATCACAATAAAATGTATGGAAAAGAACCCGGATTTAACGAACCCCGATTTAACGAAATACCCGATATAACGAACACAATCTAGAAGCCCGAATGTAAAATCTACCCCGATATAACGAATAAATGTCATCACACCACAGAAGATGAATAATCGACTACAGTAAAATATTTTAATTCTCTAAGAAAGTTGTCAGCAGTCCATTACAGTCATACACATTGCTAAAAATAGTACTGTCGTGGCCATCTAATCGGCTTTATCTTCTTTGTCTTTAATCAGTTAGCATTACGGCAAATTAATTATTAACTATAGCCCGATTTAACGAAGTTTTTGGTCGGATTTCAACAAATTCGTTATATCGGGTTTATCGATTTAACGAAACCCGATTTAACGAACCAATTTCCCCAGTCCCTGGCACTTCGTTAAATCGGGGTTCCACTGTATTGATTTTTCGCTCAGTTTAATATGAATTTTCGGCGGCCATTTTGAAGAGGTCTATTGTTACAAGCTTTTCGGTTTTTGTTGTAGTTCCAGATGGGACTCTCATATCAAAGTAACGGGGATGCTCGTTGATAATGTTTAAAAAAAATTGCACTAAAAGGTACCAAAAGCCAGTCCGTGGAACGGTTGTTGACACAAAACGAATTAGAACTCAAAGAGACAAAAACTACACACTCGCAACCTCTTTGGAAAAGGCCATTCATCAAAACAACTGTCAAAATCGCAGACTAAATTGCCGAGCATGGCGCCTTTTAGGAATCGGCCACTTCCTTGTTATTGTAGCAATTTTTTTTAACCAAAAAGTGGGTTTGTTTCAGACTGAACTTCAAAGGCATGTCCTTGTAATTGCCCATTAGGTTTCGTGTCTGTTTCAAACTTGATTCCAGACGCCATTAACACCTCTTTAGCTTGGTTTGCTTGTTGCCCCATTTCAGACCATGTGATGCTTACTCTAGAGAATAGCAGTTTATTACAGACGGTCAGCGGTTTGACATGCAAACGAGGCGAAAGGGTCAATCTGGTATTGTATTGGCCCCATCAGCCTCATTTGTAGCTCGATTACCAGCCGCTGTTCCGGAAAATAAGCCAAAACGAAGACCGGACTCGAGAGAGCAGCGGAAATCGAGCCGAACTCGTTTGCATACTTTTTAAAACAAAAGAATATTTGACCGCGGGTTCAACTGTAATAACAGCTATTGTTTCTTTCAAATCGAATAATATTCACGTCAATCTCGTACCCAGAGTCCACGGTCTCCGCGGTCAGCGGTTGGTCGTCGCCAGGTGGAACTCTGGGGGAATGGAATTGTTCATCCCAGAAATCTGGGATAACGGTCACTTCCGCTGCCATTCTTGTTACATGAACAGCCAATCAAAAGATTCGATCTTTATTCCATTCCCCCAGATTCTAACCTGGCGACGACTACCGCTTGACTGAGGTGACCGTTGACTCTGGGTACGAGATTGTATTTCACGTGGAGGTTCCCTTTTTTAGAACTACTTAATTTTCGGCAGGAAAGCGTCAACTGATTTCTGTAATTTTTGCTATTCAAAAAAAGGAAATCTTTAAATTTTAGAAGGCTTTTAATTTTAGGGCAAACGAAATTTAAGATTTAGAGATACAAGCGCTATTAGAAAACCTTGTTTTTTTACGAAATCGCGAATATTTTCATAAAACGAAGTTAGATTTTTTCTAATTACGTTCAATAAGTTCCAAGACTTCAATGTTTACTGTGAGCAAGTTTCTACAAAATCGGCTGCATAGAAATTGCTGCACAGTTCACTGCTGAATTTTAGCTTCAAAATAATATGCTTGTGTATTTGCTTCATCTGTTGGCAAAACGCTTTCAATAATGCTAAGATCGCACCTATTGTTAAAAAGCTTGATACCACCTAAACCTTTGCTGAATAATCGGAAAAGATCGGAAATTCCCAGTAAAAGTTATAAGCAAATGAAGAACAAGATGTTTATAGTGCGTAATTTGTGAATTTCAAAATATTCACCTTTGTTCGACTTGTGAAAAAACTACCGATTTGTTTTCCGTAATTTTTAAGTATGATAAAATTACAGCATATATAAAAACGGCCTCGCCTAGTTTTGTGCGTGTAGCCTCGACGACGCTCGGCGAATTAAGTCGTCTAGTTAGCTACTTCATGTCCTCCATTTTACCAATGCTTTGAAAACCCCTCGTCTTCCGTAAATTATTCAAATATGCCCGCGTTGTGGAATTTTTCTTGATTTTTACCATTGTTATCGATTTTTAACGAGGAAATTTTTTGCCTTTAAAATCGATTATAATCGCCTTATTTATAAAAATCAAGAGACAACAAGTGAATACAATTTTCTTTTATTCAACACAACAAACGTTTACTGCCCAGGTTCACTTTGCCGGAATGGCTTTCCTACGCGGCCGGTTGAAGTCGATGTCCCTGCAACGGTCCCTGTACTTGGACTGTATTGTACACTTTCTGAACTTCTCATTGTTGCTTTTCTTTTGATTTACCGAGTACTACTAGAATTGTTTTCAACTATTTGTTTCCAACTTGCCTGTATTTGTCTCGAAAATACCACGCAATTCGCTTCAGCTGACCCGGGAGCCTGAGCACGTATATCCATCTAAAGCTATTCTAAATAGTGAATTGTTAGTTTTATTATTATAGTTTTCTTGGGTTTCTTCTAAAACAACGCGCGTAAGAAAGATTTCCCGGAAGGCACCCTTGAAATTTTTTTCTTTCCCTACGGAAAGTTTATCATCTTAAAGGGTCCCTCTCAACCAGTGTGCTTTGCGGTCGCGTGTTATTGTTTTCATCCGGGGAACTCGGTCTCTCGTGGGGCTAATGTTTGCCATACTTTCAAAATTGTGCTAACTTGGGTCGTCTAAGTGCTTTTTGTGGCCAGAAAAAGGCCACAATCCTGCAAAAAGTAGTTTTAAACTTCAAGCCACCATTTTCGCGGCACCCGAAAATGGCCGCCGTAAGAATATCGGCGCGCAAAGCACACTGGTTGAGAGGGACCCTTTAATACAACTAACGGAAATGGAAAAATAATTTTTCAAAACGTGGAAAAAAGACGTTAGTTCAGAGCCTCGAAGATGCGATGTTTGGCCCAAAAAGTGTTCCATTTCTTTTAGGGACTGGGGCGAGTTTGTCCACCTTGTGACGTAGAAACGTTTGCACTATCGCATTTCACGTCTGTTTTCCTCTCAATTGCTTACAATCTCAGTGTTATTTAGCGAACTAAGATACTGTGTAGGAGTCAGATTTGAGCAAAATCAATCGAGAAGTGTGTATTTGAAACTGACCCATATTTCTGCAGTCTGCTGGAGATGATTTGCGACATTTCAGCGGCGGCCGAATTAGAACGGTCCAATGTTTTGTCGCAGTGCGCCCGTGATGCGATGGAAACACTCAGAACACTGAGCTTATAGCGATCAGATCAATTCAATTTTCAATTTATTTGTTTGCCCCATTGCTTCTTACAATTCTCATTATTACATTGTATTGACATTATTTGCAGGAGATCCCAGCAAGTTTTCTCGAACTTTTCCTAGGGGATCCCCGTTTACAGATTATATTGTAATTATCTAAAAATTAATAACATGGCAATAATATTCATTTAGTATGCTAATTAATGAGATTGAAATTAAGACGGTCAAGCAGTTTTCTAGTTACGTATTGAGTAAAATCAGTTTCATTTTTCTTTTGAATATAAAAATATGATTTGAGTTTTTTGCCTCGTCAGGTAGATCATTCCATATTTTGGTACCTATGGCTTTTAGTGAGAATTTTCCATAATTTGTTTCTATGATATTTCACGTGTAGTTTCGTTGCTGATCTTGTGTTATAATGGTGTATATCATTATTTTGTAAAAAGTAATTGTTAAATGTGTTTGGCAATGTGCTTGTTCTTTGCGAGTACATAAAAAGACTAATAAAAAAAGTGTTTAATTCAAGTATGTCTAATATTTTAAGTTGCCTAAATAAAGGTTTTGTAGATTCTCGAAATTTTGAGAATGTCATTAGGCGAATTATTTTCTTCTGTATCTTTTGCAGGCTTTTCAATCTTGATGAATAATTACTTCCCCATACAGTATTACAATATGTTAAATATGGGTAAATCATTGTAAAGTATATACTTTTTAAGTTACTTACGTGTAAGTAGTGTCTTCCGATTATATGTGAATCTACTCCTTTAAAAACACAGCAGAGTAAGAGCAAGTTCTTCCTAGGTAAGCTCAGTCATTTAAATCGTACTTTGCCTAAATGCTGTCTTGTTTAGTCTTTGTAAGAACAAGAAGCCGGGGCCGTGCGCCTGCCACGCGCGCTAAGATATTTGTTTTGAGGTCGTGTTGCAATTGTGATTTGATTGAAGATATATCGTACGCCTTCTTTTAAAGAAACTAACACCTAACAATATATTTCGGTTCTTGAAGAGTCAAAATAATTTATAAGGACTACAAACGCGTTTCAATAACACGATATTAAAATTAATTTAACATTCAGAGAGCGTTCCTTGGAGAGCTTGGACACCCGAGGGGGGTACTCCCAAAAAATTTGGGTGGGGGTGTGCCGCTGGGCTATAAAGACCCTTACCCTGTACCAGAGCACAAAACGCTAATTTTGCGACCCTGTTCCAGACTAAATGTTGAAAAAAGATACCCTGTTCCAGAGGATTTTTAACGATTTTTTTTTCTAAACCCAAAAGGCTAAACTACTAAGCAGCACTGCGAACGTGTAGCTGTAAAGCTTCTTTAATACTCCTACGCGTTTCGTTTCGTCTGAGTAACGTAGACTTCGTCTACCCTATTCCAGAGTATAAATTACCGATCTTCGTTCCAACTTCTGGGAAACTGATACCCTGTTCCAGACCAAAAAATGTCTTTTGGTATACCCTGTTCCAGAGCAAAATGCTCAAAAACCATACCCTGTCCAGCGGCACGTACCTTTATAGCGTATATAAGGGAGTACCCCCCCGAGCTTGGACAACTCGGAAAATAATATATTGCGTTACTTGGTGTTTACATGTAGTTTCACATGTTTACGGGCTGCTTGCAAAATTGCCTGCAAGCGGCTGATGAAAACGTTTCTCAATCAAGCATTCAACCCCAGGTCTGGGACTCTGGGTCCTTTGTTACCAGTAAAGAACAGTCATTTTATTGCCGGAAAATGTCTATAACATCAAAACGATTATTTTGACAAATAAAGCGAACAGCGTGTCACCGGAAATATGTGTCAGTGTTTCGGGTTTGGATATCTGGATTCATTTTAATGTAAAAATGCTCCAATTTTGCTGCAAGTCCTATTTAGATTCCAAAGTCTCAATATGTTCCGCCTTTACAATGATTTTTGTTCGCCAAAGATGCTTTATCTGTTGACTATACTGATAATTTCTCCACTCGCCTTTGGTCAGCCTCTGTTTATCTCTTGTTCCTGTGTCGGTGTGCAAACGTTTCTACGTCACAACCCTGAAATGCGATCCGTTTGGCCGCGCGGTAAATGGAACCACCTCGAGTCTAGCCTGCGAGCAGGCTCTCATTCTCGCGATGAGCACGGAGCGCGATCGTAAAACTAGGTACAGTTCGAGTTTACTTTTAAAGTACTTCTTGAAGTTCGTTCAGTAAACAGACAAGGACACAGCAAGGTTTCTACCGTCAGGCATGGATGCAGGCTTGGGACAAATTATACAACATTGTAAAGCTTTTACATGTATTGTAATTTATTACACGACTGAAAAGGCAAATAACTAGTACAACTACCTTCCCAAACCAATCTTTTCTGAGTAACGTTCATTACGTGGCTTGGCTGGCTATTCGTGAAAATTCGTGCAGCAGATCTAAGAAGAAAGATTTCGCTCCTGCCATACCCTTTTTATACAGTCAAGGGAAAAAATACCAGATGGGGGCGCGTGAAATGCCGTCTTGAGTCAATTCGACCCGCGCGGTTTGTCATATCGCATTATTTAAAATTGACGTATCACGAAAATAGACTCAGGGCTTATATGCATATAGATACCTAAACCCTAACCGTACTAGTCTTCACTTCAAAAGGCAACACTGAGGAGCCAATTTAAAAATACAAAGCTTATCTGTAAGCGTCATTAACGTATGTTAAACAAAGCAACAAACCAAGTATGTTGGATTCGTTGCTGATATCTTTCCTACACAGACTGCTCTTGAAGAACTGCTTAGCATGACGCGTCCGTATAATCCGCATTGTTTTTCTGAAATATAATGTACAGGATACGTAACTAGCCTGTTTACTCTGAAGTTCATTTATTCCTTTGTCATCATGCAGTAAATTAATTGAAGGCAGATTTTGTGTAAACAGTTTTTTTATGTTGCGTGCTGCTCTGCTCCAGCCTCTGGTGGTTGGGTACGTTGAAGCGTAGCATCCATTCAGATTGACACATAGAATATTTGACTTCCAAATGGTTGACCGCAAGGGCGTGAGAACGCAACCCTAGCATGTTTTAAAAGTGTGCTTCGCCTCCACTTGAAAAGGCAACAGCGACGAGCATATATACACATTTATCTTGTGTCGATCGTAGAACGAAGATTTTTTACTCTATTCAGGACACCGTTTTAGAAAACCGAGGTAAGAAAGCTGCGCTAATGAACTGGACGCGACAAATGTAAATACGTACCTTCAGTTAGCTCTTGATAAAGTTCCAGGGCCGTAGACGTTTTGTGCATGATGTACAACGAACCTTTTGAGAGAGCTGCAAGGGTTGTTCTTCCCTTTAAAATAATGTTACCTAGTGTTTTATGCCCGGGGGGGGGGGGGGGGGTACTAAAACAAGTTTTATACGGGGAGGCTCCGCCAGAGGTCCAACCCCTTACCCTTTCATATACCATTTTTCACAGAAAAGGTACCCCTTTCATATACCTTCCATAGAAAATGGTACCCCTTTCATATACCTTCCATAGAAAATGGTACCCCTTTCATATACCTTCCATAGAAATTATGAAAATGGTACCCCTTTCACATACCTACAGTAGAAGCACTGCATCCCTTTTCTATACCCTTGTAATGAACTTAATGAACAATATATATCACCAGAAATCATCAAGCATTACCAGTAGAGATGTTAACCAAACAATAATATCATTTACTCGTGACATCCCTACCCTTTCATATACTTCAACTCGTGAAATCCCTACCCTTTCATATACTTCAACTCATGAAATCCCTACCCTTTCACATACCTCGAGCCTATAAAAGGACCCCTTTCGGGCGGAGCCTCCCCGTATAGTCCATTATAGGGAGTACCCCCCCGGGGTTTTATGCCAAAAGCTTTTTTGCAAAAAGTGCGAATAGTATAGTAATAGTAGATTGCGAAATATGCTCATGGACATCGTGACAGCTGCCCAGGACACGTCTCGAAAGTTTTCGACACAGTTCGAGATGGACCACGGTTTTGCTAAACCCTGTCTTAAGGTACGGGTCGCACTACAGCCAATTTTGTTTACATAAAAAATTTTGTAATTTTTGGCGAGGAAAAATTTGCAAAAAATTCGCAAGTGCCAAATTTTGGTGGTGGTCGCACTCAAACCAAGATGTGTTTTCCAAAACTCTCCTGATTGATGTAAATGTAAACTTAAACGGCTTGGGACCAGGTTTCGTACTTCGCTTTCTTGGTTTTCGTCGTTTCTTGTAGACTTGCCACAAGTCGTCTTTGAGCGAAACCGGGCGACGCGCGACAGCGATCGAGGAACGTCGCGAGAGGAAACCAAAACCAACGAAAGGGAAAAATAATATTGGAAAGGGCTTTTAGAAAGTCTACGTTTCTTGCTGCTGGCTTCAATTGCAATCGAAGGAGATTGTTTTGAACTTGAGACGAATTGTTCTCCAAATTGCGGCCGGTAAATTTGGTTTCGATCAGACCCAGTGTAGTCATAGACATTCGCGGCGTAATATTGATGTTCATGTTCTTCGTTTTCGTCGAAATAATTATTAAAAGAGTCAGATGAACCAGGTAAAAAATTATTTTGTCCCGTAATTGCACGCGCTAAACTAGCGAATCTTAATTATCAAAACATAGCATCTTGCGTGAATGACAGTTTAATGGCTAAAACGGGCTAAAATAACAAAATTGTGTGATTTTCAAAATTTGGTCGCCTCCAGGGCAACACTTCGGCTTCTTTGAAGATTGGCGAAAATTTGGCAATTCGCAAAAAAAATTGGCAAAAAATTGAAACTGGGGTCGCACTGTATTTTACGATTTTTACGTTACGTGTTGACAGATTTGACACTTGAATAAACAAAATTGGTCAAAATTGGCTGTAGTGCGACCCGTACCTAAGCCTTGTTTAAATATTCGGCCCAGATCTATGTTCTAAAAAGTCATGTTAATGATCACAGCATGCAGCTCTCGGCATAATTGTTAGCCCTCTCGAGTCCGGTCTTTGTTCCATGAGCACAGCGGCTGGTAGCCTTTAGGCTTATAAGGGTGAAGGGTCGGCAAAATGTGATTTTTAAATTTCTTAGACCGTCAACCATGAAACACCACTTATTTTCCTTCTTAAGCGCATTACATATAGTTACCAATAAATTATTACTTAATAAACAAACAAGCAGACAGAATCGAATGAATGAATTAATTAATTTAGGAAGGAAGGAAGGAAAAAAGCTGACCAATTATTTTTCGTTTCTTCAGTTCTCTTTTCAGACAATGCTTGTAACAGTAGTACTGGTGGGTCTTGCTGCTCAATTTCTTCCAGGAACTCCGGCTAATTGTGATTGTCCTCTCATGTACACACATAACAAGACAGGAAAAACTGTAGTTACCGATGTCGTGAATAAAAATCAACAGTTTGGGTATATTTCCAAAGGATCACAAATTTCTCTGCCGTGTAGCCTGGGTGGAGTCAAGATTCGGAGCTCATCCTAACACCTTCAAGACGGGTGGAATTTGGCAGGTAAGGATTTTTTAAAAACTAATAGGTTAATGAATCCCTGTTGTTCTGTACAAAAAAACCCACCCACATAGGGAAGGAGCGAAGCATGACAGTACTCGCCACTATAGTTTTTACCCTTCCCCCCTCCTTTGGCTGCGCTAAAAGGGGATCCGATACTGGTCCCCGTCCCACCTGTGCTGGATAGACACAAGAAACCAAAGAGAGATACTGATTATGGTGGCAAAACGTGGGTGGCAGGGAAGACAGAGCCTATCTCCTTTAGATGTAGCGGTGTCTCTGGGGGAACCTATGTTAGAATGTAACATAGGCCGGACCAGAAGAGGGGTGACCTTCTGGGAGGACAATAGGTCAGATGGTACGATGGTACCATCCTGGAGAGATCCGGACTTATTTCCAAGGGTGGTCATAGCACTTTCTGTGGGGCGAAGTGCGGCCTAGGGTGCACTTCCCTGCCACCAATAACTCATTGATAAGCAGCTATAACTGACTAACAACAGAAAACAGAAAGAAATAAGAATATTAACAACATTAAAGTAGGTAAACCGCAAGTCATACGAGCGAAAGCAATCCGCTTTCTCATGAAGGGTAATTACAACTAAAACGTGTAGAAGATGGAAGATGACAAAGCACCAAATACAGGGAGGGAGGGGGGGGGGGGGGGGGGGAGCAGTAGCTCACAATTGAGACAGGGTCAGAAATGATAACAAAGGGAAGGGATAGTTACAATGAAAGTGAGGAATGGCACGGAGTTTGAGAGGGGCAAAGCACGCTGAGATCACACGAGAGCGCTAGTGGAAAATCACTGGGAGCTTTGTCATAAGTTTCCAGACTGAAAAAACAATTACTTTGCGTTAGACATTGACCCCCAGGTTATTGCTCAATGACTAACAGCAGCCGAGATAACGGGGCCAGTGACAAGCCAATAATGGTTTTGACATAGACAACAGAGCTCATTAATCTAAGTTTTTAAAAATGATTAGACAAGTTATAGGTAGGATAGTTTGATTAAAACAACTTAGCATAATTTTGAGGCCAGAGACTTTGCTCATGACGAAGTCATGATATTATGTGTCTGTCATTTTGGTGTATGACGTGTTCACTACCAACTGATGGCGTTCAAAATAGACATTTCGATTCTCAGAAAGGTCTAAAAGTATCATCTTAGCCGTTTAGGACGTAATTAGTAGTAAAAATTCCTAACCTCGTTCTCTCGGAAGGGGGCGACACCAACTGAGGTCGCAAATGATCGAATTGTACCTTATTCTTACTAATTTTCGCGATTGAAAAAAATTCGCGAAATTAAATACTCGCGAAAAAAAGTTGCCGCGAAATTTAAACGCGCGAAATTTAATACTGTAATTTGGTAAAATACAAAGGGTAAAAATTGTCACAATTCTGTCCGTAATTAATTTATGCATCTCCACATTCCTCCTATGATTCGTTGTTTTCTTAATACAATTCTCGGTTTTCACTGTCACGCCATAAATAAAAAAAATCGAAACCGTTCAATGAATGAAGTCAAGGAATTGACATGTCATAGATAATGAATAAAAAAGGAATCAGTCCAAGTCTCAGGTCTGTGCGGTATTCCGTACTCGAGTTATTTGTCAAAAATGTTCCACACAAATTTATAGAGCTCAGTATGGAAACGCCATGTTGGTGTCCCTCTGAGGGGCACCAACATGGCCGCCGAAAATAGGAAAAAACATCTGGAGTTCACTTTTGCCAGAAAGGAGGTTTGTTTTCTCTTGTGAACTTTCGAATATTTAGATAAATATTTCTCCTTAACCCTATTCTGCCTGGGCTTTTTTATCGTTCCTGAGCCTGGGGGGGGGGGGGGGGGGCAGATAGTGCCCCCCCCCCCCCCCCCTATGTATCTCGAAAAGAATTGACGCCATGAAAATGAAACTTACATGGTGTGTAAAGCATCCGAAAATCTATATTTTAGTGGCAGTCACGTGTCAATTATGACGTCATACACGCCATAATCACGTCATACGTTAAAAAAATCCGCCATCTTGGATCCTAAATCTTGGATTTCTAAATTGTTCAGAAATGTCAGAAAATCTCCAAATTTGCTTTGAAAAAATCAAGAAAAATATAAAGATGCTAAAACGGCAAAGATTTTGGAAGGATTTCATCGTAAAAAGCAAAAATTTTATGAAAACTGAAAATTAAGCTAAAAAATCAGCAAATTTGGGTAAAACGATCTGTATCTCGAAAAGTATTTGTGCTATAAAAATGAAAACTTATGTGGTGAATAAAGCATTCAAACATGTTTATTTTAGTGGCAATAACGAATCAATTATGATATATTATTATATGGCAAACTGGTCCACGACGAAAAGGAACATTCTGATTGGTTCCCTGAGCGGTCCGTATTTTGCAATACGGACCGATATTTTGGTCATACGGACCGTATTTTGCAAAATTGTTTTCTATTAAGTAGAAACATGTTTCCTCGTGTCTGGTGGACAATTTCGGTTAAACTTTTCGCAAAGTGGCCTGAAAAATGCAAGACTATGCTTAGCTTTGGCGCGCGCGCGTTAGCCGAGAATGGTTGCATTAATTTATCAGCAAGTTTTTAAAAAAGCCATTATAATAAAAACTTTATTGAACTAGCTTGTTCGGTCCGTATTGGGAAATATTGGTCTCGTTCTTTTTTTGCAAGTTTATGGACCTCGCCTTCGGCTCGGTCCATAAACTTGCAAAAAAAGAACTCGACCAATATTTTCCCAATACGGACCGAACAAGCTAGTTCAATAACATCTATATATCACGCCGAAATAACGTCATACTTTAAACCTGTCCGCCATCTTGGATCCGCCATCTCGGATTTTTCAATTGTTCAGAAATGTCCGAAAATCACCAAATTTGATTTGAATAAATCGAAAACAATATAAGGATGCAAAAATTGCAAAGATTTTGGAAGAAACTCTTCGCAAAAAGCGAAAATCTCATTATAACGGACATTTAAATTGAAAATACCAAATTTGGCTAAAACGGCCTGTCAAAACTTGGTTGCCATGGAAACATCAAGTCACGTGATCAAAAAATTGGCACACCAAAATGTTACCAGATACTTTTTAGGAAAAGTCATAAAGTTTGGCTATGATTGCTTGAATGCTCTTTAAGTACGATAAATTTGAAGTCAGCGCAGGCACTTTCTGCCCACCCCCCCCCCCCCCCCCCCAGGCAGAATAGGGTTAAACTTAAATTGTTTAGAATGCTGAAAATCACCAGGAGAGTCATGTTTTAGATACGGAACAGCTCTGTCACGGCCGTCCTGCTGATGTCACGTTCAAAAGGAAGCATGAGATTGAACTAAGAAATTGTGAAAATATATATATTTAGGTAATCTTTCCTTGAATGAAGGTAAAAATTCTGTAGGCCTCGCGGTTTTGAATTTTAGAATTTGACGACGTCACGTGAAAACCAAGAATTCCTGCAAAATGTATCTGATGCAGTCGTCAAAATTGCCATTCACAGGACTGTTCTTGATTATGAATGACGGATTTTTTAATTGGTGATTAAAATTTGGTGACATTTTCGTGAAATATAATACACTTCGAATCCATTTTTCTCGTCAAATCGCGAAAATTAATACTCGCAAAAGTAAGAATGAGGTAGCTACCCCCCCCCCCCCCCCCCTTTCTACGCCTACCACGCATGGAGGCTAACAAAATTATGGCAACTGCATTTTGGAAGTTTGAAACGCATGTTCTTCGATTTATTCGCAGGCGTTTTTTTAAGACGTTGTCGTCCCAACTACGATAACCAGTTCTTCACGAAGATTTCTCCCGCCGTTCATTTTTGCCTTCGCACACAACAAAGGGGGAGTGCTTGTGTCAGTTCCACATCTAGTCCATCTGCTCTAAAATCCCCGGTTCGATTCTCTTTCGGCCAATTGCTAATAAACAGTTTTTGTTATTTTTTTCAATTATTATTCTTCTTATTATTATTTTTAACACTGTTTTTGTTAGCTCAGTTGGAACAGTTGGATATGTTCAGTTCCCACTCCTTATCATCATGATTTTCCGAATATTTATACTGAAATAAATATTGTACTACCATAAAATATTTGATTCATGTCGAAAATAAGCATTGAATTGCAGCTTTGCAGTATGAACGTCCAGGTTGATGTCAGAGCTATATGTTATGTTTGAGTGTAGTGCCCGACATTGTGACGCCACTGAGCTGCTTCGTCTCTGTGCGCATAGGGTAAGCGTTAGACTTGCCACAAGTCGACTTCTTTAACAAAATCACCAAAACGCGAAAAACGGACTTTGAGAAAGTCTAGGTAAGCGTCGAGGGCACTGCTTAATCGGCGGACTATCTCCAGTATCAATCTTATGACTCAAACACCAGTGCACCCTAATGTACTTTCAAATACGTCTGAAAACTGAAGCAACACTCTTCGTAGCTTAGCTTTGTCTTCCAGACTAGCTAGCTAAGAGATGGGTCAATAGCGGTCTCCATCTCATCCAAAAGTTTACTAGCGTCTACACTGGAACAGCTTGAACAATCTGTCGTGGCTAGTTTTGGGCAATGCTACCGTTATTGCTGACTGGCGACTCGGAAAGGACACTAAATTCGGCTAATTTTCGACCAGAAACCAGTTCAATTTTGTCTATTTCTTGACCCGTTAATGGGGATATATATGCCCAGCTGGGACTCAGCTGAGCGAGCTACCCTCCCCTTCACTATGATTTATGAGTGGGGTGGTATCACTGTGGTTTCCGTTAGAGTAACTGCAACCTCACCGCTAACCTTAGATTGTAAGAACACATTGGAAGTTTTACTTGGTTGTTGGACATCGTCAGTACCCCGAACAAACCCCAGACAAGTGTGACCCCGGAGTAGAGGGTTGGGAGGAAATAGGAGATGACCCATGATGACCTTGTACAGGCAATGAAATCCCACCCTAGCACGCATTCGTGATGTTATTGCTTGGCTTGACACCAATAAATCACCCTCATAAGACGTTTTCCGCTTTGGAAACTTAACACTACGAAACTTAACACTACAATTTATCATAAACGAGAGTCAAAAATAACTTTTCTATTTAAATTTCATTGTTAATTTCGCCAAAAAAGAGGGATCCACAACAGCGGCAGTAGACAATTACTGCGGGCCCTTGGGTTTTCTCGAGCTTCCTTCCCCGATAATCGACCGATACTCAGAGCTTACATTCATCACAAATCATCCGACCCTGTGCCCGTTTGTTACGTTACATTTGTGTGATTATACCATCCACCTTACCGACCAAAGGCTTCTTTTTTGTTTATGACTATTTCACACTCCATTTTAAAATCCTTACAGGTTACCAAGGGCGCTTGGAACGAGACTGTTAATCACCCAGGCCCTAAAACGCAGGAGTACAGGAAACTTATTCAAGAGAAACTCGGCATCGACTGGACCAAGACTAAATACGAAGACATCGTGAAGGTGCCGATGTTGAATGGACTGGCTGCTCGGTTGTATATTGCTAGGATCACCCCCAAACCTATTCAGAAGATATTTGTTGTCAAGATAAAATACTGGAAAGATCACTACAATACTCCGTCATCCTAACGCTCAGGGAACTGACTGTGACTTTATTAAACGTTGAAAGAAGCAAAGACGTCTGCGAGTAGAGAGGATAGTAGTAAATAAATTAAATTTATATTGCGCGTGTACGTAGTACGTACTACAGGTACAGTCAAACCTGTATAATTATATAACGGCCCTGTATATAGCGGTCACCCTGTATCTAAAGGTCACCGAACAACTTCCGAAAATCGTGCCTTATATTTACTGTAAAGTTTGTTATAGGAAATCGTATGAACTGCTCGTGCAATTCGTGATTTATGGGCACGAGTGATGTTTTGAAAGTTCTCAAAATTGCACGAGCCTTTAGGCGAGTGCAATTTGAGAACTTTCCAAACCTCACGAGTGACCATAAATCACTAATTGCACGAGCAGTTCATACGATTTTTTGTTTATAATATTCTCACCCACACTTTGCTACGGCCATCACGCTACTCTGCACACGCAACGCTTCACTAGTTTCCAAAGTGCTCACATGTTTTATTTGAACGCGCAGGCAAACCACGCGTGAACATTTTGAAAGAATTACAGTACTCTCGTTTTTAGAAACCCATCCCCCTTCCCTGCAACCTCTTATTCGTCCCAGGCCATTCCGTCGGCCAAAACCCCCCGTCTCTTCTTGTCCGTCCCGTTTCAATCATGAGTTCGACTATTGGAACTGATAACATGTCCTATACCGCGTGAATTGTTCTGCGCCTTCGTACAGATTGAATCAGACTCCGGACATACAGTGCATAATTATTGTTGAGGACTATGAAATATGAACTTAGTGTGAGCCCCCCTCAGCATATGGAAATGTACTGTATCGCAGATGCCCGGGCCGTCAAGGTCGTCACCCATTTAAGCCTACCCGCGAGGCCGCTCCATCACTCTCAGCTGATCACATAGTTTTAC
>MU826558.1:0-17332 GCA_029204205.1 Desmophyllum pertusum
CTTGGTTTTGAATTCAGTGGTTTGTAGAAACGAAGTTTGCTCCCAGCATTTTACCTTCAGTGGAATTGGTCCTTTGCCGTTCTTCCAGTCATTTTTACTGTAACTGTACTCTCTTTAAGAAGACCCACCTCTTCTTCTAAATCGGACAACGGGCAGAAAATACTTTAGAGCGGACAAAAGATGTTGAATATGGAAGAAAAATTAAATAACATTTGGTGAAGCAATGTTTGCATCAAACCTCCGTTAGACGGAGAATTTGGAGGCTTGGTCCCGATAGCAGTCAAACCCTCTCTAAGAACGGGACACCGTAGTTATTCCACAGTCCCACACTCCAGTTTTTTCCAAGTGCTCGTTCGTTTCGTTCGTTCGTTCGCTCGTTCGTTCGTTCGTTCGTTCCGCAGAACCCAATCTTTTAGTTCTCCATTACGCAGTCATTTGCCACAGTCCTAGTCCTTTAGAACTCATTCCGCAGTCCGCAGTTCCGTCTCCAGTTGTCCCACTGTTTCCTTTACTTTTCAAGGGATGGTACTGGCGGGGAATCTATCTGGGGCGGAGAGTTTGAAGACGAGGTTTCACACGGAATTTAAGACACGACCGACCATACACAGTCAGCATGGCTTAATGCTGGACCTGAAAAAAAAGGCGAACACCAACGGATCACAGATTCTTCATCACAGTTGTACCAACGGTAACGTAAGATAAACGTTTCTTCTCTAACAGAACGCGCAACGAAAATGCCAGTGAAAACTAAACTAAGTTTTTAAACATCTTATCTAGACCGGTTTTTAATTGAGTGTCGTAAAACCCACAAACCAAACCAATTGCAATGGCCAATCACAAACCAAATGTAAACAACAAAATGAACCAATGGAGGAACTCGAAACAAATACACGTGACCTGCGCCAAGCGCGGGAAAACGGCGTGTGACCAAGGTCCGCGATTGATTTTGTGTTTTTGCATCTGATTGGTTGAGAAGGTGGACGCGAGTTGTTTTTAACACCAAAATTTCAACAGAGCGTAGTAAAGCAAAAAACAAAGCAATTCCGGATTACTTTCGACACTCAATTGAAAAAACCGCTCTAATCACCTTTTTCTCTTTTTTTTTTTTTTTTTTTTTTACCACAGGGACCATATGGGTTAGACAAACAAAGCACATACTGTATTTGGCCGTGTTACCACAAAGGAATGGAACCGTTTGCTACACGGCCTATGAGCCATCGGGGGGGGGGTGGGAAAACAAATCCCAAGGACGGAAAAAACCCTACGAGGAGATCAAGATCATAAAACGTGTCCATTGAAAGGCTGAAAACGTAGTCATGGGGGGGGGGGGGGGGGGGGGTGGGGGCCCCCCCCCCCCCCCCCCCCCCGGGGGGGGGGGGGGGGGGGGGGGGGGGGGGGGACACTCCCCTATATAAAAAAGTGGACCCCCCCCCGGGGGGCGATCGTCGGAGATTTTGAAAAGGGAATCCCTAAAAGGTATCAGAATCTTTTTTTGTGGGTGTGGGCTCGAATTTCATTTTCACCCCTAAGAGGTAACATTCTAAAGACAAACACAAAAACTAGTTTTGCTTCATGATTTTACTTCGGTACCCTGACATGGTACTGGGATAATTCCTAATTAACGGTGGTCATTTTAAGATTTGTAAAACACCCTAAGCGCGGGTCCAAATCCACGAATTTTAACCCCTAAAACAGTACGACGATCACCACCGTCAACTTCTATATGGGATCCTCCCTTTTCTCGAAGATACATTTTTTGTAAAAATAAATAAAATTATACATTTCTAGACTTTTGTTAACAAAACGCGTTGTTTTTGTCTGTTCGCTAGTTTGGACTGGTCGACGTGATGTCAACCTCAGAAGGTTCGAGAATAATTTATGGACCAAAAATGAAACAAAAAATAAAAGGGTTAGAAGGTTTGATATTTAAACCGGTATTTTTGCTATTTATTTTAAACCGTATTTAAATATGTGCCTTCAAAAGGCAACATCTCACAATTTATGTTAAGAACAAAATTGTATCACTTAATATGCAGGTTTTAACATGCGGGCTCGTTTAATAATGGAATCTCGCGGTCTGTTAGCCTTTTGGCACGGAAATAAATCTATGCACATTGATTATCTGTAACGAGAAGGCGAACAGTTTTTTCGAGAGGCAAAACTCTCAAGAAAAACTGCGAGTTTCGAGGATCAGATAAATTAATGTCCAAGGAAAAAATATCTGTGCCATAGATTTGAAGGCAAATGCAACCGTCCGTCCTCAGTCGGGTTCGCTCGAAGAGATCTTGGTCTGGAGGGTCCTCCGCGGAGGCAGCTTGATTACTCGGCGGGATAATCACCAAAAACTGAATCGAATAAAAAGTAGAAGTAAAAAAATAAAGTGGAAAATGTCAAGTATGTTTATAGTGCAACGGACTTTCAAACAACCAATCACATCACGAGTTTTCGAAACTAAAGAATCTGAGTTTGTTCGTGAACGGACCAATCAAGTGACAGAAGCATGAATGATAGCCGCGGGAAACAGATTTGACTGGCGGCTTACGTTCAAAGTTTCGCCGTAAAACTCATCTCTGAAACCATGCAAAATTCTGGACCCGCCTCAGGGAACCAATCAGAAAGCTCCTTTTCGTCATGCACCTTCTTTGCCGATATCCAATAGGTTCTCTCTGGCCAAAAATATGCATTTCAAATGTTGAGCCGGAGTAAAATAATTCAACCATTGTTGCGCTCGTTTGGTGTCAAGCCCTAGGATGATGTAGGATGATGTTTTGTGAAATTGTTGGACATCCGAAATTTATCAGGTTTTGGGGAGTCACGACCATTTTTTGTGTTTCTATTGATATATGTAAATTCTTCTTTTATTTGCAATCATGTGATAACCGGCCCCAAACCCCGAGGCTAAAGATGTTAAAACAACATAACAAGTCCTGGGCAAGGGAAAGCTGGAAGCAGATTTCTGTTATGAAAGGCACTTTCCCTAGAACTTCAAGGTTTTCACACATTAGAATTAAAATGTATTGACTTTCAAAAAACTACACTTTTATGCCCTGCTACTGCTAACTAAAGCTGGTAAACATCGTTTGAAGTTGGCTTTTCCTCGTTAATCTTTAACTCGAGTAGTAAGAAGCCCCGCAGTGTAACTTATATATGAGCTGGAATAATGTAGTTCTATAAATTGGGGTTTGCTTTTACCCTCCGCGTTCACCCTTTATGTGCCAATGGGTTTTTTTCCTCCTCGGAACGGAATTTAAAACGGAACTTGAAACTGACTTTAACTTGGGGGGGAAACTTTTACTCTGAGCAACCTCGCTTGGCTTGCGGGAGGATAGAAAACAAATTTCTGAATACCGGCGATTCTTGCAACCAAATGGACTTCGGACGGACCAAGAACTCCCCACACAGGACTTTGACTTCATTCGTAGTTTAATTCACAACTAAATCTGCTAAATCGAACCCGCGGCGAATGTAGAATAAAACTTGCTCTAATTTATGCTAACGGTTGTTTCATCATTACATAGTACAAGGCTTTAAAAATAATGTTCCTTTGTTTTATAAGCACGTATTTCAGAACCATTACACAAACATTAAAAATACTTTGTTGACCAAGGAAGCTTGCCACGTCGGACACTATGAATAATTACGGCATTTACAAGCGTACATGGTTTTCGAAAAATTCAATGAACAAACATCAAGAAATATTTACAATTTACCCCAGTAACACTTAAACAATAAAAACTTGTAAATACTAAGAAAAGGACTGATGTCCATGAATTCAATCACCAGGTTCAGTGAAAAATCAACACATTGAATCGCGAGATTGCAGTGGGCCGCGAACAAACCTCGGTGATATCCTGCCAAAAAGGCGGAGGTGGGTGAATACAGGTGAGTTTTGGTGTTGTGATATTTGTCAATCGCTTTCTCCCTTTCCTCCGGTTTTCCAAAAAAAAAAAGTGTGAAGCAGTGTGAAATTTTTGCCTTTTTGGAAAAAAACACGTCCTCAAATCGACATGTTTTTGCTTTCGCCAAGCTCTAACAATAATATTAC
Source organism: Desmophyllum pertusum (assembly GCA_029204205.1). Classification (NCBI taxonomy): domain Eukaryota; kingdom Metazoa; phylum Cnidaria; class Anthozoa; order Scleractinia; family Caryophylliidae; genus Desmophyllum; species Desmophyllum pertusum. Next base: position 4,046 of record MU826558.1, read on the forward strand.
AAACTTGGCGATTTCCGATCGGAGAGAAAAAGAACGTTCGAACTCCTTATTCTTGTTTCTCCTGCTTTCTCTTCGCTGGGTTTTCTGTTTGTTACTAAGCGTCGAAGCTATTCTCAAAACAGCCAAAAATCATGTAGACTTCAAAAGGTGGCTTGAGGAATACCAGCCGGAGAAGTTTGCTTAATGTGCTTTTGCGAAGAGATGCTGTGTCGGTTTCGTAGTGGCGCTTTCAAAGCACCATTCAGCGTGTTGTTGTTTTTTAAGTTGCTGTGTAAATTTAGTTTTCCCCTCCATTGCCAGGTCGATATTTTGCACGGGTCTGCTTGCGAGGCTAAAGAGTTCTTCAAAGTCGGTTTGCAGTGATCGCGTCCTCTGGGACTTGAGGGCGTGTTGTTTAGGGGTTCTTTCCGCTTCCCACCATTTTCCCGAGAGGAACTCGCCAAGTTTCCCGAGAGGAAACTCCACAAAGTTCTGAAGAATGGTCGGTAAGTTACCAAGAAATTTTCACAGCTCTTTCACCACGGCCAAGATGCCCTTCAACAAGTCGAAGATATATACCGCTCAATTTCGGGGGGGGGAAAAAGTTCCCCCCACTTGCCAGACATGCGTTAAACCTTGGGCCTTTTCACTTCCCGCAAGTCTCCTCGGTCTCTTGGTCCTTTAAATCGTTTCATATTGTCTGGCCTGTCTTTGCTCTTCTAGTGGGTTTAACTTCACACCTTAGGAAGTTCATCCTTAAAGAATGTTTTGCAAGGCTTCAACTTGATAATCGAGATTTCCTCATGATCAGCCGCGTAGGCCGCTGCCTTCATTCGTATCGCTGATTTTATTCATATAGCCAAGGGAATATGAAGGGTAAGTTTCGCTCAATCCTTTCCAGTCATTCATATCGCTGCCTTCATTCGTATCGCTGCCTTCAATATATCGCTGATTTTATTCATATAGCCAAGGGAATATGAAGGGTAAGTTTCGCTCAATCCTTTCCAGTCATTCATATCGCTGCCTTCATTCGTATCGCTGCCTTCATTATATCGCTGATTTTATTCATATAGCCAAGGAATATGAAGGGTAAGTTTCGCTCAATCCTTTCCAGTCATTCATATCGCTGCCTTCATTCGTATCGCTGCCTTCAATTATATCGCTGATTTTATTCATATAGCCAAGGGAATATGAAGGGTAAGTTTCGCTCAATCCTTTCCAGTCATTCATATCGCTGCCTTCATTCGTATCGCTGATTCAATTATATCGCTGATTTATTCATATAGCCAAGGGAATATGAAGGGTAAGTTTCGCTCAATCCTTTCCAGTCATTCATATCGCTGCCTTCATTCGTATCGCTGCCTTCAATTATATCGCTGATTTTTATTCATATAGCCAAGGGAATATGAAGGGTAAGTTTCGCTCAATACTTTCCAGTCATTCATATCGCTTGCCTTCATTCGTATCGCTGCCTTCATTTATATCGCTGATTTTATTCATATAGCCAAGGGAATATGAAGGGTAAGTATCGCTCAATCCTTTCCAGTCATTCATATCGCTGCTTTCATTCGTTATCGCTGATTCCATTTATATCGCTGATTTTATTCCTATAGCTCAATCCTTTCCAGTCATCATATCGCTGCTTTCATTCGTATCGCTGATTCCATTTATATCGCTGATTTTATTCATATAGCTCAATCCTTTCCAGTCATTCATATCGCTGCCTTCATTCGTATCGCTGATTCCATTTATATCGCTGATTTTATTCGTATAGCCAAGAGAATATCTATTTTTATTCCATATAGCTCAATCCTTTTCAGTCATTCGTTATCGCTGCTTTCATCCGTATCGCTGCTTTTAAGCCATGCCAAACACTTTATTTTCACTTCTTCGCGTCTCTCGCAATACTTATTTTGGTTTGTATCTTAATAATTTACGAGATATAGCAGCGTTTGAACTAATCACAGGTCGCCAGATTGTCACCTCAGAAGCCTCGAGAATAATTTAAATATGTGCTTCAACAGCAACATCTCGCCATAGTTATGTTAAGACTAAATTGCATCACTTAAATACAGGCTCTTAACATGTGGGTATTTATAGATGTTATTGAACATAGCGTGAGGTCCGTATGTGGAAAATATTGGTCGAGTTTCTTTTTTTGTCAAGTTTATGGACACGAGCCGAGTTCAATACAAGTAAAATCTGAAAAGATTGGATGCAACAAATATGCTTGTTCAAAACATAATCCAACATGTTATATGACTCCTTCCATGTATAGTGTGAACTCCTCTTATCGTATACCTCTTTAAAATGGACACCTCTATTTTGGTCCCTGACGTGTCTCCGTCATTCTACTATAACTGCCACTGTCTTTAAGACGGCCACCTCAGGCTCTTCTCTAAATCGCGATCAACGGGCACTGCAACATGCAACGGACACTTAAGCCCCATTTACACGACATTCATTTTGGCGGTCCGGCACTCCTAAATTTTGGCACGCGGGCCGATAGTTGTTAGGGCACGGCCCGCTTGATTTTTGCCGTGTAAATGCAAAATTTTGGCACGCGTGCCCAAAAACTTAGGCGGGCCGAGACCACCTCTGGAGGTAGTCTCGGCCCGCCTAGAAAAGAGGCCCGCGTGCCAAAAAGAGATGCATTCTCGTTCTCAGAGCCTTCGGCGACACGGCCTAAAAAAACTAGGGGCGCAAAAATTCCACTAATCACACATGCGCAAACGGCGTGTCCTTGACGAGATATGTCTTGATGCCGGAAAAGCTTGGCCTAAAGAGGAATATAAATGGCCTGAAAGACAGAGTAATCAGTCGGATTTCCACTCGTTTGAAGTTCTAGATTTTATTATAAGGCTTATTAACAACAACGGGTAGTAAAACTTGTTTCTTATAGCGAGTATTTTAACCAACGTGACTGATTTGTCTATGCCGTTTTCCATTTTGGACACTAACTACGGCTTTGTTCGACCCTTGTAATTTGCTTCATGTAAATTACTATTCGAGGAATAGTCATTCCATAGCAGTAGCATTATTTTAGCTAGAGGTGATGTATCAGTACATATGCATGTAGATAAATTTACATCATGTGCCATGTTTAATTTTGACCCCTCGGTATTTCAATAATCTGTTCAGTAAAATGCGGTTTTTAGTATTACAATGCCGTTTTCTGCTTATATGGCTTTGATTATTAGATCTTCTTTGGCTCGGCTGCTGTATTATGAGATACAGGCTTTTTACACTGTTTTATCAAAAATTCGTTTTTGAACGCTAATTGTTCTGGTTATTTTCACCCAGAAGCAAATGTCCCTCGTACCACAGCTCTCCGACTTGATTCATTTCAACATGTCAAACCAGGCAAAATAACAGGGATGATATGTATGCATACCTTTCTCAAGCGCAGAAGGATTAAACAGCTCAATATAGCTTGCATAAAGCCGTACTATCGCCGCTTCAATGCCACGGTACAAGTGACAAGTGCTTCGTCCCCTGATTTTCTGTCAGGCCTTTTCGTTTTTTCAAGGCGTATCAAGTCATAAAAATTGCTTTAGGTAATCGACATTGAGTATCTGACATTTTGATATCAAACGAATCCGCTAAAAATTATGTGAACCGCTGTTAAATAATCTCGGGGACTCACAAATTTAAGAGTACCGTTCTTATTTTTGGGGTGCCGCTCAGAAATGAACATTGAAAAAAATCGAACAAATTTTGTCGTGTAAATGAAGCGAGCCGTGCCCTAAACTATCGGCCCGCGTGCCAAAATTTAGGAGTGCCGGACCCAAAATGAAGTCGTGTAAATGGGGCTTTAGAGAGCTTTTTTTTTTGGTTAGAAAATACTTCAGAGCGGACAATAGGTATTGAATATGGAACGGAAAATACCATCTAGGGAAGCAATCTTTGCATCAAAACTCCCTAAAACGGAGAATTGGTGCTTGATTCCCAATACAGTCATCTCTCTCTAAGATGGACACTGTGGTTAGTCCATAGTTCCACAGTCCAGTCCTTATTTTACATTTATTCCACATTCATTCCACATTCATTCCACAGCCCAGTCCTTAAGTTCTCATTCCGCAGTCATTCAACATTTCAGTCCTTTGGTGCTCATTGCACATTAATTGCCCGTTCCGAAGTTCAAAAAGGGACTGGGCACTAGTTTACCTATTGTTCAAATTACGTCATATTACAAAATTAATCCCATCACGAGAAAGATCGTATGAAAATGAGTAAGTTCACCAAGTTTGGTTATGTTACATTACATAGTAACCAGGCTGTGAGCTGTCAAAGGTCGCCCAAATTCCATACAAACGTCTCTGATTCAGAGATGGCGTCCCCCAAATCCATACAGTCTCTAATTTTTCTGATTTTTGAAAGCCTTCTACATGGTTGCAATCTAACGAAACAACCTCAAACTTGGTAAACTGACTAATTTTAATGTGATCTTTCTTGTGACGGGCTCCAATTTTTAATTGAATTTAAATTTAAAAACTCGTCCCCAGTCTCCATTTGAACTTCGGAACGCGCAATTCAACAGTCCAGTCCTTCAGTTTTCATTCCTCAGTCGTTAGGTAGTCATTCCACACTCCAGTCCTGTAGTCCTCTTCCACAGTTCGTCTCCAGTTGTCCCACTGTTTCCTTTACTTTTCAGGGATGGTACTGGCGGGGAATCGATCTGGGGCGGAGAGTTTTGAAGACGAGTTTTCACCGTAATTTAAGACACGACCGACCATTACACAGTGAGCATGGCTAATGCTGGACCTAACACTAACGGATCACAGTTCTTCATCACTGTCGTACCAAACGGTAAGTTTAGCCTCCTCCGCAGGGCAACTCCTGGGTCTCCGAGGTCTGGGGCAAGAAAGGGGCAAAAGAGCGGGCACTGGGGCCGAGGCGAGCGAAAAGCGGAGTTGCAACTCTTCCTTCCTTTTCCTCTCTTCCTGTCCCCCACCCCACTCAGTCACCTTTTTTTCCTCCGTACCAGTCTCTCACTCGTGCCTTTATGTAAGAGTTGCCTGCGGAGGAGGCTACGGTAAGTTAACGTTTCTCTAACAGAACGCGCAACGAAAATGCCAGTGAAACTAAACTAAGCTTTAACATCTTACTTGAGCGATTTTTAATTGAGTGTCGTAAAACCAAAACCACAATGGCCAATCATAGAGGCGATTTTCAATTGAGTATCGAAAGTAATCCGAAATTGGTTTTGCTTTACTACGTTCTGTGATTGGTTTAAAAAACTCGCGCCACCTACCTCAACTAATCAGATGCTAAACCAAAACCAATCATGGTGTTGGTTTTTGTTTTAAGACACTCAATGAAACCGCTCTAATAAACGTAAACAACAAAATGAACCAATGAGAACTCGAAGCAAATACACGTGACCTCATTCTCGTCCCCACAGCCCTTTCGCATCTCTTAGCCGGCGGGGCCTAGGAACGTTGTGGGGACGAGAATGACGTGACCTGCGCTAAGCGCGGGAAAACGCGTGTGACCAGCAGGTCGCGATTGGTTTTGGCTTTGCATCTGGGGCATCTGATTGGTTGAGAGGTGGCGCGAGTTTTTTAAACCAATCACAGAGCGTAGTAAAGCAAAAACAAAACATTCCGGATTACTTTCGACACTCAATTGAAAAATCGCTCTAATCACCTTTTCTCTTTTTTACCACACAGACATGGTTAGACAACAAGCATACTGTTATTTGGCCGTGTTATCAAAGGAATGGACGTTGTACACGCTATGAGCATAGTGAAAACAAATCCCAAGGACGATAAACCCTACGAGGAGATCAAGATCATAAACGTGTCATTGAAGGCTGAAACGTAGTTCATCACCCGTGGGGGGGGTGGGGGGGGGAAGGGGGGGGAAATAGGGGACTCCCGTATAAAGTGACGGGGTGATCGTCGGAAATTTTGAAAGGAATCCCTAAAAGGTATCAGAATCTTTTTTTGTGGGTGTGGCTCGAATTCATTTTCACCCCTAAGAGGTACCAATTCTAAGACAAAACTAGTTCCTCTCATATTTTTCTCCGGTACGCTGACAGGTACTGGGATAACTCCAACGGTGGTCGTTTTAGATTTTAAACACGCTCTAGAAGCGGTACAAACGAATTTTAACCCCTGAAAGGTATGATAATCACCGTCACTCACTGTGGGAGTTCCCTCTTCCCCCTCGGCCTCCCTCCATGAGTCTTCAGTGTTGAGTAACAAGAACTTGACTTCTATCTCTTCACTCCTTAAAGAACACTGGTCGCTAACAAGTCCTTCACCATCTTACCCGATACATGAAGAAGCGAACAAGAAAAATATTGCATCTGCGAAAGCTCTTCAAAACGTACGTTGTTAAATACGATCCTCACTGAGACACGTCGTTGCTAAGCAACTCGATATGATAAGAATGGAAACTCTTCGCGCACTTACGTGATTTGCAATAAAAAAGAAAAGACATTTGTTCAGTAGATTTTACAACAGAAACAAATTAATACAGTTGAACCTCTGAATTAACTGGCCATTGTAGAATTAACTGGCCTTTGTAGGAGAGGTGGCCGTTGTAGAGAGGTTTCAATAAGAGTAATGTGTATAGTTCGGTGCACAGTCGTGACGAAAAATCCTGGCCGTTGTAGAGAGGTGGCCGTTAGTGGAGTTTGACTGTAATTACTTGTTTGTACATACCTAGTCACATAACAGAACAAAGTCATTTCTTTTATTAAAAAGTTTTCAGTTTTTTCGAAGATACATTTTTGTAAAATAAATAAATTATACATTCTGACTTTTGTACAAACGCGTTGTTTTGTCTGTAAAGTTTTGACTGGTCGCGTGATGTCACCTCGGAAGGTTCGAGAATAATTTATGGACAAAATGAAACAAAAATGGAAGGGTTAGAAGTTTTGATATTTAAACCGTATTTAACCCTTTCACGTTCGAATTTCCACTGAAAAACGCATGTTTGGGTCACGGAACCCGTTTTCTTGGTGCTGTTACCTTTGCTAAAAGTGCCATTTGGAGAACTAGGGGAAGATTTCAAAAAGGTTTTAGGGCAAAAACGTTCAATTTTATCGTTGGCCAAGTGCATAGCCAAAAAAAAAGACTAAAAAAGAAGTTTTTTTCTTCTGATTTTTTCCTTCTCTCTTTTCCTCTCCCTTTACTCCCCCTTTCTTTTCTTGCTATCTCGGTGCTTGATACACTATTGACATACATGTATGTAAATACTTCTTTTATTGCAATCGATATGACGTGGTAACCCCGCGGTGAGGGTAAAAGGCGGAATGAGTTTGCGGAATGGCATGTGGCATGACTTGCGGAATGGCATAATTATGCGGAATAAATTACTTAAAGAAATACATTAACTGCAAATAACCGCTTTACGTAATGCTGCGGGCTCAAACATACGATCTTGTCACGTTTTCAAGATGGCGGCTGTTCGGTGACAAGAAGCGTATGGGTTAACCCATTTACAACGCCACTTTTGTGTTCGTCGTAGCCATATTTTTCGGTCAACACAAAGAAAAATTATCCTTCAAAGTGATATTCTGTATTCTGGAGGTAAATTATTTTTAGTTATCAGGTTGTATTTTTTGGAAGAAATCCATCACTTATGTGTGTTTTATTTTTTTTATTGCTGCAAAGTTTACACAGGAAATGGCGTTTTATATATGAAACTGCGTGGTGGAATTTGCCGGCATAGTTGCTCTTCGAATGTGCATGAATCCACTAGATAGAAGGTGCCTCTAAGCGCGACTTATCTTCTTGGCGAATTTAGTGCACGAAGTTGGGTTATTTTTGTGAAGTGTCACGTGTGACCACAGTCACACAGTCTATCATCAAATCCAATTTTATTGATATCTTCTGAGAGCTGCTGTTTTCCAAGAAATCATAGCACCCATATAACTGGCAAAATATAACCCATCGATCTGGATCTGTCATGGATTTATGCTTATCACTCAAATAATTTTATAATTCGTGAACTTTCATTTCTTGCACAGAATCGATCGACACAGAACACTTCTTCCTCAAAATAAAATACAACCTGATAACTAAAATAATTTACCTCCACAATACAGAATATCACTTAGGATAATTTTTCTTTGTTTTGACCGAAAAATATGGCTACCACGAACACAAAAGTGGCGAACCTATACGCTTCTTGTCACCGAACAGCCGCCATCTTGAACAATATCGTATGTTGAGCCCGCAGCATTACGTAAAGCGGTTATTTGTAGTTAATGTATTTCTTTAAGTAATTTATTCCGCATAATTATGCCATTCCGCAAGTCATGCCACATGCCATTCCGCAAACATCATTCCGCCTTTTACCTCACCGTAACCCCGAGGCTAAAGAGTTTAAACAACATAACAAGTCTGGGCAGCAAGTCCCTTCATACAGAAATTGCTTCAGCTTTCCCGAGCTAGAATTTCAAATTTCACAATATTAGAACCAAAATGTATTAACTTTCAAAAGTACCAGTTTGGTTTTTTTTGGCCCTGCTACTACTAACTAAAGCTGTAAACATCGTTGAAGTTGGCTTTCTCGTTATTTTAACACGAGTAGAAGCTAAGCCAGTTTAATTATCCATGAGCTGGAATATGTAGCTCAAGAAATTGTGTTTTACCCTCGCGTTCGCCCTTAACAATAAAAATTTGTAATTTATTAGGGTGCGTTCCTTTGGTATGATCCGGATCAGGATCAGTGATCCGTAGCGTTCCTTTCGAGCGAATCCATTTTCAGATCAGTGATCTATCGAATCCACTCTGGACAAGGATTCATCGGATCACTGATCTGAGTGATCTGACAACGGATCATCGGATCAGTGATCCTGCGCGTTCCTTTGGTAAAGGATCCGAAATTAATCACTGTGCACAGCGATTTTCGCTCTGACTGGGTAGGTACTTCATATGAGGAGTCAATTCGTTCAGTGTTGTTGTGGTATTAAAGTAGTCGTAATTTAGCCCTGTTTCTTCGAAGTATTGACTGAAATTCCATCAGAAAATTGACGAAATACCAGTGAAGTACAAATACAGTTGAACCCCGCTAATTCGAACTCGGTTAATTCGAATTCCCCGCTATTTCGAACTCAAACCCATTCCCCTTGCCCTTGTTTTTCATTCATTTACACAGGAATTCAAGCTAATGAATCATATGTGATGATTTATGTGCTGATGCAATAGTCCTATTTGCATCATAACAAATCATATTATGATTTGATCTGTACCCAAAACATCATAGTATGATTCTGTTACATCTCCAAATCATCACCATGATGAGAACTGGCCTGTTGGAATCATGTCTGGAATCATAACCATGATTTACAGTCGAATGAATCACAGCTATGATGCCAATTGGCCTATTAAATCATGTCAGGAATCATAACCATGATTTACAGTCGAATGAATCATAGTTATGATGCCAATTGGTGTGTCAAAATCATGTCTGGAATCATAACCATGATTTACAGTCGAATGAATCATAGTTATGATGCCAATTGGTGTGTCAAATCATGTCTGGAATCATAACCATGATTTACAGTCGAATGAATCATAGTTATGATGCCAATTGGTGTGTCCGAAATCATGTCTGGAATCATAACCATGATTTACAGTCGAATGAATCATAGTTATGATTAACAAATGACAATATTTGTTCATGGTTTGCATTCTTATGGACCATAGTAATGACGACATAAAATATTCAAAACTGAAGCGGAAACCACGAGCTGCAGGCAGTCGTTTCACTGCCAAGTTTTGAACATTTATGGCATCATTTCTATATGGTCAAAAAGAATGTACACCAAGAAAAAATGTTGTCATTTGTTAATCATAACTACGATTCATTTGATTATTAATCATGGCTATGTCTTCATTTGTTTTTAACAATAAAATGGAAGAATTACGAGCGGATTCGGCTTTATTTTTCGTCCAAAAACGCACATGTGAAAGAATACAGGCACTTGTGTTGCATTTGACGCGATTGAGGCGTGTCATTGACGCGAAAGAGATAGGTGAAGGTGAAGTCACATTGACCACAGCTCTTGCCCAGTGGGCACGCAAGAAATTTGACAGTTATTGTACAATGCCAATTATTGGCCTTTTACAAACATGTCCTTTAAACATATTAACCATGAAGTATAGTCATATAAATCAGAGACTGTTTACATAATAATTGTTACAGGGCCGTCTGCTATCATGATATTTATTAGAGTAGGCACATTTTGATGGATGTTCCAGTATGGCTATACAGCATTTCTTTTTTGAGCAAGTGCATTTTCTTGCAGAACATAAAAAAATCGTAGTGAGTTTACTGGAGCAGCCATCTAAATACCTCTAAATTATAAACAGTATTCTAACAGTAACACTAATTTGATATAAAAATAAGATTTTTATTATGTAAATTATGCAGAAAATCGGTGCACAAAATGTTATGAGCTAATAGGATGACAATGCAGCGTTCAACAAGCTGCTGACATATTATACATGTACAATATTAAAAATACACTTTCAAAACTACTAGTAAGTATTTTCTAAAGAATATAACCCATTCTGGTAGCTGATCTTTGTTGCGTACCATTTACACAAATAATCCAGTTGGAAATTTTTGGTATAAACATTTTTAACATGTTATTTACCTGAACAAAAGACCACCCAAACCATCATCCATATTTTTGGATGTTTTAAACCATATTATACATGTATGCATACATCTCTTGCTTTCCCAATTTCTTGATTTTTGTGTCAATGGTATGCAATCATATCACGCCTCATCTCATTTTACAGAATAAAACTCAAACAATTTTTAACTGCATGAATTATGTTTTACCTGTTAGAACTTGTTTTATAGTTTTGCAGTATCAAAATGATCTATTAAATTGAAGCAATGTCACAAAGACTGAACTGTCCCTGCTTCATTTTTTTTCTGGTTGAAAAGGTTTCTCTTTCCATTTGTTACACTCCAATTTACATGTTTGTACAACAGCTTGTAATCCTATTTTTATTAAAATTCTAACACAAAACCTTAACAACATTTGCGCAAAACTCTTTCACAACACATTATTTTTGAACTAGTTGCATGAATATATTGTAAATTATATCACTGTTTAAAATATAGACTGAAAACTGCGCGCGCTCTGATTGGCTAAAAACCATGTTTTATCAGAGTCTATAACATAGAAAAGCGTGTTTTATCGTTTTGCGCGCGTAAATCTATATTTTAAAGCACATAAAGAAGCCAAAACCATGTATTATACTGTCATAAAACACGACGGGAATTTGAGAACACTTGAGAAATTTAGAAAACACTCGCCTGCGGCTCGTGTTTTCTAAATTTCTCAAGTGTTCTCAAATTCCCGTCGTGTTTTATGACAGTATAATACATGGTTTTGCTTCTTTAATTATTAAGTAAAACTCGTGCTCTGGTTGGCTTAGGACAGTCCTCTATTAGAGTACAGACAGACAAATGACGTAACAAGTCACACAGTCCTTTTGCAAAAAAAATTTCCCTAGTAAAGTAATATAAAACGAATAGATTCATTTGGCCTTGCATCTGTACTCTAGTAGAAGTTGGAGTGTTTTTGGATAAATGGCTGCAAAGCTTATGGCTCATTCAAATTTAGGATATCTGTATGGGAAAAACACAGCCTGTCCTAATTAGACTACGTAGCCTCACTTTCATGTGTTTGGCAAAATTGAAATGTCTAGTATTTTTAACAAATAAAAAAGCCTCAACTGCTTTGTTCTGTCGTAAAGCACGCGGGATAACAGCGCAAGCACAAAGGAAGTGTCGGGGGGAAACACGTCTTCTCCACTACAATGCTTTGAGTGCTCTCACTGCTTTCCTGAGTGCTTTTATAACAGAACAAAGCACAGTTGAGGCTTTTTTATGTTTTTATGATAAAAATCTATGATTTTCCTCACAAATTTTGATTTATTTTTTAAAAAACAAAACTCTGCGTATTTTGATGAGCCAGTTCGCGAGCGTCACCCGTGTTTTGTATTCTCTATAAAGCATGAGCGTGCACGCTGTTTAAACCCATAAGAGTGCATGTTATATTGGCACTTTCATTATTGAATAACAAGAAAGATCATCTCAAAATGAATCAATGTGTAGTTTTAAGGCCATATTCATAATTGGTCGGAGAAGTTTTCATGGCATGAACTTACATGTATATGTACATGGAAAAAAAACATTGAAAGCAAGCATTTTTAGGATATGTTGTGATTTCCCATACAAAAATTTCCTTGAAATGAGCCATAGCTTTGCAGCAATTTAACTGCTCAAACTTCTAAAGATGATATATCCATCTTGAAGAAGCATGAGGTGTAGACGATTGCTTCTCGCATGTCTCGAGCGTTTCTTAAAAATCTCAAGTGCTTATATGTAAGCTCAACAGTACATGAGGGGCAATTTTACTATTTCAAGGACTATAGCCCACTTTTGAAAAGAGTGATGGTCCTGGGATGCGAGAGTGACCGCGCGAACGTTTGTGGGATTGTCACTCTTTTTCCAAAGTGGGCTATTACGATTGCTTTGAGGTGACTCTGATTTGCTTTTCCATATGTTGAAAAATATTTCCAACATTTTATTTTGATTCTACTTATTGTTATTAATTTCTACGTTGCTTGTCAGACTAATTATAGCTTCACTTTCCTCATTCATGAAGCGAAATCTGAAATTTTGGTGCAGTAGTGGTAGTAAAAAAAAACAATCTAGAGAATTATCTATGTGCTCATGTTTTGAAGTATTAAGGGGGTAGAAATTCGAGTACATTTCAATATGTGAACCCCGAATTTCGATTGTTTATAAGCTCACGAGAACTTTAAAAAAGCTTACAAACAGAAAAACCGGGGTATCTACTGCTATTTGGTAGGTCTGCAGCTGTCGACTCTTGCGTAGGTCCTGAGCTACGTATTATGTTATCGCGTTGAGGCTAGGGTGCACGCTCGTAGTTAATCCTACGCAAGTTAGCATAACTTAACTGATTATATTTCTCGAGTAGCGACCAATTTCCGAGTAGATAGTACAGTTTAGCATTTAGATGTGTTATATGCCTCCGAATCCCTCGCCTTAGTTCGGATAAGCATGAATCGGAGAAGATCCTTTATGTCGAAAGTTCTGATGGACCGTAAGCAAGCTTATCTGATAATGGCGGATCGATTCTGCATGTGCTAGCTTTAGGTCACTTCGCTCTTCGTCCATCTTCTTTAAGATGTCTTAGCCTAGCCTCATCGGGAGCCGAATGACGTTTCATGCCTGATTTTGTCTGGCCGTAGCTCCCCTAGGGTAAATTCAGCACCAGCTTCGTGCCGAAAAGTATCTAAA
>MU826559.1:0-17254 GCA_029204205.1 Desmophyllum pertusum
CGATTTAAGTTTAGCCGAATTGCCGTGGAATGCCATGGGAGATAAAAAAAAAGATGGACGCTAATCAGCTCTGACCAGTGACATTGAAGTTACATACATGTAACCTCCATCTTCTCCACAACTAAATACGTCCACGTGTTTAGGTGAACTTGAAATAATCTTATTGCAAAAGTCCATATAACTTCCCTTTTTTTCACTAGTGTAGGTCCAGCAACCTCCATCCCATTTTCAGTGTCGCTCTTTGATTCGGGAGCCAAAGCAAAATAGGGACTGTCGTTTAACCAAGAAAGAACCGGAAGGGAAAACGAAATGTTACCGTCTTGGGGAAAAAAATTTCATAGAAAACCAAAACTGACGCGTAGCCATGGGTTTGCAACGTTTTGCTGGATGTATTGATTACATTGCTCTTAGGGTTTACGAAATTGTCATTACAAAACCTGCTGTAGAAAAGCAGCTAATATTTGAACACGTACATTTTTTTTAGGTTTTTAGCCTACATAGGGTACAACGGTTACAAGGGTTGTTTCTGAGCTTGTGACCAATATTTCGTAAAAAGCTGGTTGCATTTAGACTTTTTATCAAAGTTCATTAAACCACACCACTTTGTTTTCACTTTTTCAGCAATTGGTTGGAGTCATATAGAGCGGTTTTTAATTGAGTGTACGTAAAACCAAAACCCAAAGCTAATTACAATTGGCCCATTCACTAACAAACGTGAACAACAAAACGGAGCCAAATGTAGAACTCGAAAGCAAAATCCCAGCCCGGGCGCCCAATGTGGGCGGGAAAAAGCGTGTGGCACAAAGTCGCGATAGGTCTTGATTTGTTTTCATCGGATGGTTGAGTAGTGGCGCGAGTTTTTGTTTTAACCAAACGAAAAATCACGGAGCGTTGTGAAGAAAAAAAGCACAAATGCAATTCCGGAGTACTAATTTTGAAAAAAAATTGCCTCAATATACGCAAACAGGAGAGTCACATTTTTCCCCTGGTAGAAGGACGAATTTGTTACCAAGAATGCTAGATACCATAGCAGAAATCGATCAAATATTTCTTAACTAAAGTTACTGTAGAGTGGAACAACTGGGCGAAAACATAGGAATAACACACACTCTCCCAATTTGTGGCTGCCCAAATTAATTTCGTTGGTTTTCTTAGTTTTACACTTTTAATTTTTTCCTACTAGGTCTTCATCTCAACATGAACGTAGTTATTTAATATGAGCCCCTTCCACACAACTAAGTTTTCCTTGACAAGAGTCACGACAAATTTTTTTGCTCTGTTTGGAAGAGAAAATTTGTGGCAGCCAGTTTTTGAACAAGGGACACTTTTCAAAGGAACAAATTGCCAAGTTTTGCGAAAAATTGCTTCGCTGTGTGACGATACAACCAGTGGGACCTTGTCTAGGTGCTCGTGACCTGGGTCTATTAAAGATGGATAATCTGCTGCTGCAATATTATTGTTTACAAATGGAGAAAAAATGTCTGGAAAGAAAATAGTGTTGATCCGTTAACAATGAGCAAATAAAATTTGTCACGGAAAAAAAATTGTCAAATTAAAGTTGTTGTTTATCCACAACGAGACAAATAAAAAATTAGTCAATTTTCCCTTGTCAAGGCAAAACTTGTTTTTTTTTTTTTTTTTTTTTTTTTCCCTTTCGTTTGCGTGGAAGGGCCTTTAATGTCAATGCGTGTCTTTGTCACGGAAATTATCAAGAAGCCAATGGCATGATGCAAAAGCTGACATTAAGCTGGAACCAAATTCATTATAGCAAGAGAAAATAGGTAAGGGTATTTGTACAGACTTCATTTTGTAGTTAAAAGTATTTGTACTTTTTCCGGGGAAAAAAAACAAGTACAAAGAAGGCATCAAGAGGATTTTATGATAAAAAATTTTGAAAAACTAAGACCAAAACAACGAGAAAGTGAATTATAAAATAATACGCGCCGCGGAATAGTTTGAAGAAAGTGCAGAGTGTTTTGGAAAATTGAGGAAAACACATGCTCAAGGGTTTGATATATCGTCTCAATCGGAAACTAAACACCACCAATAAGCGAGTAAACAGAGAAAAAAATCGTAAAATTTATGTAATTAGAGTCAGATATCCAAAACAACCAACACGCGTTATGATTTTTTCTTCTTTAACTTGATCGAATTATTAATGATTTGGGAGAACAGAGACGTACATGGATTATATGTGACACATTGAAGACAAACAGGGTAGGACAAATTATTAAGTAATGACGTCGCGATTACAAAAAAAGCGTCTAGAGGATTGTTTGGCGTTGCACGTAACACCGCAGGCCATCTTTAGACAATCCTCTCACTTGCTTCGACTTTTGCAAACAGCAGTCACATAAGATAAGATGTCAATGAAGATATACGGGAAATCTTGTAGTGCGTCGACGCTTTTGAAATAAAATAATAATTAAGTCGATTTTGTTGTTTATTTTATTCGTTTGTTTTTTGGGGGAGGGGCGAGGGGGGTGGGACGGTAACAGGACACGTCAAATTCTGGAAATAGATGGATTTACTCTTTCATTAATGGAGGTAATCAGAGAGGATGATTTAGAGAAAGGGATTCCAACGCGCAACATGATAATATTTATTGAATAATATACAGCTCGAACCTCCACAAACGGACAACTCTATACAAACGGCCATCCTCTCTACCAAATCGGACAGGATTTTTTTCGTCCCAACCGTACACCGATAAAGACAATTTACTCTAATGTGAAACATACATGCCCAACGGCAAACTCTATACAACGGCCCACCTCTCTACAACGGCATGGATTTTTTCCGTCACAACAGTACAACGATACATTAACATCTTACTATAAATTGCAAACTGTAACTACAACGACCACCTCTCTACAACGGCGAGCAGGGCCAATGGGCTCCTGACGGGCGAGTATTTGGCAAACAAAGGGGCAGTTATGTCTTTCGCTTAGAGAGGGTTATTCCAACTGTATTTCATTCTGAAAGGACGGCCCCGATATTACGTACTCGAAACGACCCAATCAGGTATCAATATTAAATAGTTAGATATGGACTGAAAAGTTAAACAATGGATTCCGAGGAAGAGACCCATGGTATGGGGAAAGGCTTTGTCTTAGATCATTCTCTTTTGAGACTAAATGAATTACTCATCGATAAATTTTGAATGGTTTGCAGGAGCGAGGGATTTGTCTGCAGCATACAGTGTTACCCAAAAAGATGCCATTATTGGTGTGACTAAGGATTGGTTGTTATCCTTTGCCATAAAGTATTATGTTATCTTTCTGGACTCTGGAGAGAGAAAAACATTTCTTATTGTGAACCTTTGAAAAAACATTTTAATGAGAGGTGTGGGACATTTTATACATACGATTTTTCAGACTTATTTAGGATTAAAGATACATATCTGCCTATTCATCTTGTTACAATTTTTAAGAATCGAAATGGTGATTTGGGTCGACGGTTGGGCCAGAACCAGAGGTCGTGTTGTTCAAAGAGAATGTCCATTTTATGATATTCTGATTCAATACACTACAGGATCACAAACTGATCAGGTCAGGTTTGAAAAAATCTGACTGAAAAGAACGGTCATGATCTTCTGAATAGTTAAAGGGAGCCAAAAAAGGGCAAAAGGTTTGCCAATGGATCGAGGGAAATTCGTATTAAATGCTAAGTCGACGCTCACCCTCCTCCTTGCGACAACTCTCGTAAGCGACCGAAGCTATAGTTCACGACACACACCATTGAATGAACCACCGTTTGAATGTCACCAAACTCACAAATAAAAGCTCTCATATTTTGAGAGAATCGATCATGGCATCACATAGGCGAACCCCAGACTAAACGCGTACAGACTCTACGCTGCGAGTTGAAAAAAGTTTCCCGGGTTAGATAAACAAGGAAGGTTTGGTGCACGTCATTCTTAGCAACGGCATGATGACACCACGAATTCCACTGTCGGTCTCCGTTGCCCGGCACCGCTATTGTCTATCAAAGAAAAAGTGCCGGCTTTCTATCCCCCCTGATACTCGGCCTCCGAGATTATCATCAAAATTATCAAATATTTCACCATCTTGGTGTCCGGTCGGCAACGCGCACCACGTGGTAGGTATGACGAAATGGGACAACTTTTCTGGAACAGAAAATTAATTCCAAAACCCGAACCAACATTACCGGATTTTGTTTTTTCCTAAATGGAAAGTGGCCCAGGATCTTCCAAAATTCACTACATTTTTGATGTAAGTGAGTAGGTTGGCCACTCCATTGTATTATTCTGCTTTATCTTGCCGGCTTCAACTTCTATTCTTAAGAGAGATTCGGATAGGAGAGGTGAGGGCTTTTATCCCTGAAGGGGGCTTCATATGTTTTTGTTACCAGACGGTGTGCGCCTATTACCAAGGGCATTCATAGGGCTTTTTATTCACTGTATGTATTAAAGTTACTCTACAAGAAAACGATCCGGCTGCAATAATTTAGGCCAACCCCCATGGAATTAAAAAGGTATTTGTGTATTTACGTTCTCAAATAACTACATCGTGTTAAAATTGACTTTCTATTTTCTGAAATCAACAAATAATAAATACTACTTACTACAAAAATGTTTACCGATTCCAAAATAATTATAGTAATGTGTACTTGACGTTAAGGAAGAATTGAAAACTAAATAGACAAGGAACATTGTCATATTCCCTTTTGTGAATCTCTAAAATAGTGTCAAGTCACCAGACATAAATATTTTGGAAAATCGTTTAGTAAATTATAGATTGCTAGTAAGTCAGTAGGTATTATTATTTGTTGAGGGTTTCCAGGAAATATAGAAAGTAATTATTAACCACTATGTAAATTTAGACACTAAATACAACAAATAACCTTTTGTAATTCCATGGAGACCGGTTGCCTAAATTATTGGCCTAGCACTCGTTTTCTGTAGAGTAACTTTCAATACATACAGTAGAAATTTAAAGCCTATGAATGTCCCTGTTGTTATTAGGCGCACCAGTTCCTGAGTAACAAAAACATAAGAAGCCCCTCAGGGATAAAAGGCCTCACCTCCCTATTCCGAATCTCTTTTCCCTTAAGAATAAGAGGTTGAAGCCTGCAATTGAATTAAATTTTTTTGGGTGGGGGGGGGGCAGAATAACTACAATGGAAAGGCAGTCCCGGCAACCTACTTACTACATCAAAAAATGTACGGTTGATTTGGAGATCGGGGCCCACTTTCTTCATTCTAGGGAGAAAAAAAAAAAATAACAAAACAATCCGAGTAACTTTCGGTTGGGTAGGAACTTAATTTCTGTTCGTTCATACCCTTACCACTGTGGTTGCGCGCGCGTTGGCCTTCGACGGGACACCAAGGATGGTTGAAAAATATTTGAATAATTTTTGATGATGAATATTTGTGAAATCTCGGATATTGGGGGTCCGAGATCAGGGGTGGGTGATGGAAGACAATGCCGGGGCACTTTTCTTTGATGGACATAGCGGTTTGGCCGTGGCTTTGTGTTGGCAAACTTTGATTTTGTTTGTTTTTTTTTGTCCACCAACAGTGCGAATCGTTTTGTTTTGTGTTTTGTTTTGTGTCAATCAAGCCGGTTTGCTAATGAATGACGTCAACCAAAACCTTCATTGGGTTTTTTCATTAACCCGGGAGGAAACTTTTTCAAGCTCGCAGCGTAGAGCTGCTACGCCCCCCGGTGTAGTCTGGGGCCGGTCGCTTATGGATGCCAGGAGCAGTCGCTCTATGAGAGCTTTTATTGCTTAGGAGTGTTTTGAGTGACAATTCAAACGCGTGATGGTTCATTCAAATGGTCGGTGTGTCGCACACTAGAGCTAGGGTCAGATTACGAGAGTGGGTTCGCAAAGGATGACGCGTTCGACTGTAGCCAGTTTACAGGAAGAATTCCTCTCTCCAGTGCAAAACCTTTTGCGCCTTTGTTTGGCCTCACATGTAAATATTCAGAAAGTCATGACTTTCTTCTTCAGTCAGATCTTTACTGACACTGAGCAGTTTGCTGATCTCGTAGTGTATTGAATACAGATACTCATAAATAAAATGGACCGGTCTCGTCGCTGTAACAGGACCTCTCGTGAGTCGGGTCCAACCTCGATACCAAATCCATTTCGAGTCTTAAAAAGTTGGTTAAAAAGATCGAAAGCGAGATTGTACGGTATCATAAATAGTCTGAAAATCGCTAGGTATAAAATGTCCACGCCTCTTTTCCAATTAAAAATGTTTTTCAAAGTTCACAAATAAGATAATGTTTGCCACCAGAAGTCCAGAAAAGATAAACATGAATCGTTTATAGGCAAAGGATACAACCAATCCCTTATCACACCAAGTAATGGCCATCTGTTGTAACACTGTAGCTGCAGGACAAGACCCCGCTCCTGAAAAAACCATTTTCAAAATTTGATCGAGGAGTATTTACATTAAGCTCAAAAGAGAATGATCTAAGGAAGAAGCATTTCCCATACATGGGTCTCTTCCTCTGGAATCCATTTTTAATTTTCAGTCCATAGCTGTAACATTTTAATATTGATACCTGATTGAGTCAGTTCGAGTAAGAGTAAACGTTAATATCCGGGGCCTCCTTCAGAAGGACAATACAGTTTGAACCTTCTCTACAAACGGGCCAACCTTGTTGGCCGACATAACTCGCCCGCAGGAGCCCATGGCTCCTGCTCGCCGTTGTAGTAGAGGTACACGGTCGTTGTAGGTAGGTTTCAATTAGAGTCAAAGTGGATGTATCGGTGTACGGTTCGGGACGAAAAAAATCCTGGCCGTTGTAGAGAGGTGCCGTGGCTCCTGCTCGCCGTGTTGTAGAGAGGTGGCCGTTGTAGTGTAGGTTTCAATTAGAGTAAAGTGTATGTAATCGGTGTACGGTTGGGACGAAAAAAATCCTGCGCCGTTGTAGAGAGGTGGGTGGGCGTTGTAGAGCGGTGGCCGTTGCAGTGTAGGTTTCAATTAGAGTAAAGTGTATGACGGTTGTACGGTTGGACGAAAAAAATTGGCGGTTGTAGAGAGGTGGCCGTTGTAGAGAGAGGTGGCCGTTAGTGGAGGTTCTGACTGTATATATTCAAAAATTATTATCATGGGGCACGTGGAATCCTTCTCTAAGATCATCCTCTCTAGGATTACCCTCCATTATGAAAGAGTTAAATCCAATCTATTTCCAGAATTTGACGTGTCTGTTCACGCGTCACACCCCCCTCCCCCCTCCCCCAAAAAACAAGGAAGTAAAATAAAACCCCCACCTCCCCAAAATCGACTTATTATTATTTATTTTCAGCCACGACTACAAAGATTCCCGTATATCTCATTGAACATCTTTCTATGGGACTGCTGTTTGAAAAGCGAGCAAGAGGATGGTGAAAGATGGTCAAGGCGGGGTCAAGTACAACGGCCAAAACAAAGCCTCTAAGAGCTTTTGTAAATCGCGTCATGAACTGAAAGGAATTGTACGACCCTTGTTGGTCTTTCAGTGTCCGATTATTGTAAACAGTTCTGTTCTCAAAAATCATTAATAATTCATCAAGTTTTCTAAAAACAAAGAAAAAATCATAAACCGTGTGTGGAGGTTTGACGTCTGGAGTAGTCTAGATCTTAATTAGCATAAATTTTACGATTTTATTTCTCTGTTACTCCTTAGGTTTAGTGTTTCGATTTGAGACGATATATCAAACACTTGAGGCCCCAGTGTTTCATCACATTTCAAAACACCTCGCAATTTCGTCAAAAACTATTCCGCGGCGCGTAGTATTTTTTAATTCACTTCTCGGTGTTGGGTCTTAGTTGATTCAAATGTTTGATCATAAAAGCCTCTGAAACTCTTGCCCTTAGGTGTTTTTCCGAAAAAGAACAAATACTTAACTCAACAAAGAAGGCTGTTTCAAGACCCTTACAGTTTCTATGGCTTCCAATGGAAGTTGGTTCCAGCTTAATGGCAGCTTTTGCATCAATCCAGTGCTTCCTTGATAATTATTCCTGACCAAAGACAATTGACATTAAAGCCCATTCCACACGAAGGACAAGTTTTCCTTGACAAGGGGGAAATTGGACCAATTTTTATTTGCTCGTGTGCGATAAAACAAACAAATTTAATTATTGACAATTTTTTCCGCTGAACATAATTTTATTTGCTCCATCGGTGAACGATAAACAATTAAAATTTTCTTTGGACAATTTTTCTTTGTAACAACAATAATATTGCTACAGCAGATTATCATCTCTTTTAATAGGACCAGGTCACGAGCAACTAGACAAGGCCACTGGTTGTATCGTCCAGAACGAACAAGTTTTCGACAATTTGCTGCAATTTTTTCCTTTGAAAAGCTGTTCTCTTGTTCAAAAACTGCGCGTGCAAATTTCTCTTTCCAAACGCAGGCAAAGGAAAATTGTACAAATATTGTGAAAACTTGTCAAGGAACAAAACTTGTTCGTGTGGAAGGGGCCTTAATATTAATAAACTAAGTTCAATGTTGAGATGAAGGACCTAGTAAGGAAAAATTAAAAAAGTGATAAAAACTTTAAGAAACCAAACGAAAATTAATTTGCAGGCCACAAAATTGGGAGAGTGTGTGTTTATTCCTATGTTTCGCCATTTGTTCCACTCTACAAGATACCTGTAGCGTCTAAGAAATATTGAGCGATTCTGAGGATGGTATCTAGCAGCTGTCAAATTCGTCTTACTACAGAAAATGACTCTCCTGATTGTGTGCTATATTCGAGCAGTTTTCAAAATTAGTTACCCCGGAATTGCTTTGCTTATTCTTCAAACAACGCTCCGTGATTCGTTTAGTTTAAACAAAAAACTCGCGCCAGCTACTCAAACCAATCCGATCGAAAAAACAAGACCTATCGCGACTTGGTCAAACGCGTTTTTTCCCACCATTGGCGCCGCTGGATTTGCCTTCGGAGTTCTCATTCTGGCTCGTTTTTGTTGGTTCACGTTTGTTGTGATTGGCCATTGTAAATTACTTTGGGTTTGGTTTTACGACACTCAATTAAAAAACCGCTCTATATGCTCAAAAATTGTTGAAAAAGTGAAAACAAAATTTAATGAACTTTTAAAAGTTAAAGCAGGCTTTTTAGAAATATTTGTCAAAGCTCCCAGAAAAAGAAACCCTTTTAACCGTTTAACCTATGGTAGGCTAACAAACCTAATTTCAAATATAAGTGCTTTTACAGCAGGTTTGTAATGACAATTCGTACACCCAAGAGCAATGTAATCAATCACATCCAGCAAACGTTGCAACCCATCGGCAAAGCGCAGTTTTGGTTTTCTATGAAGAGTTTTTTTGTTTGTTTCCTAAGAAGGTAAATTTGTTTTCTTCCGGTTCTTTTTGGTAAGACGCAGTCCTATTTTGCTTTTGGCTCCCGAGTTAAAGAAGGCGACAATGAAATGCGGATGGAGAGTGGCTGGACTAACACTAGTGAAGAAGCGAGTGTATTATGGACTTTCAACTAGATATTCTTCACTAAACCATGGTACTTAGTGAGAAAGATGGAAGCTATGTAACTTCATGTCATGGTCAAGCTATTAGCTCCATTTTTTTTTTATCTCCCATGGCATTCACGGCTCCTAAACTTAAATCCAGTGTTAGGATTGTTCTCTGTGACTTTTGTGGCTACACGTTTCGTTAACATTGAAGAAGTATTTTGTTACAAAAATTGTTACATTGAAACCTCGCCTTACGACCACCCACTTTCTTTTGTCCCCAATTAAAGTTCTGTCGGTCATTTTTAGTGCAAAGTGCACTACAGGTATGGATGTGTAGGGCCGTCCTGGTGATAAGAAGCTAATTCGCTGTTTCGCTGGTTCTCTTGTTCGCTAGTTTGCTATGCCATAAACTTTGTTATTATATAGACACGAGTGTTTTACTGGAAAATATACCACTCGTAAAAATTCATACGAAACTACATCCGGGACCCGAGTGGCGTATTTTCCATATCCTCACTAGTGAGGATATCGATGACGTCATTCCCGCTTTTGCATGGCTTTTTCTGCAAAAGCTGCCAAACTCCGGTTGAAAATGGCGAGCGATAGATTCGTGAAATTCACTGAAGCCGACATGAAATCGTTCACTGAGGAGTGGGGAAATGACTAACACGAAGAAGAAACCTTCATATGACTTAAAATTATTCAAGGAGTTCAATTCCTGGCAAGTGAAGACGAAAGGAGAGAAAATTCGGAAAGTCCAGCCACCGAGCTGCAAGAGTTCGCGATGAAGTTTGTGCTTTGTCTATATAATAAAAAGAAAATTACACGGTGGCTTGAAGATATGAAATTTTATTTACTCGTGGTAAAAACAATATTTTACTCATTCGCTGCGCTCATTCGTAAAATATTGTTTTTACCACTCGAAAATAAAATTCATATCTTCGCGCCGCCGTGTAATATCCTCTATATAATCAATTAATTTATTTATTTGAATTAATTAATCTTGGGGGGTCACATGCGCGCTCACCACGCAAAACGTGGGTGATCTATCTGCGTTATTACTATTTGTATTTAGCACAATATATATTTGTTTCAGACGACGCTTTGCCCTCTTTATGGTAGCTTTCTGCTTCATGTAAATTTCACGCATGCGCCAAAGATCTGTAGTACGTTACTAACAACAAGTACATCGCAGATATAATTGATTTATTTTTTCACGCAATGTAACTGAAAGAAGAAGCTTCGAGATAGATTACAAAACAGTTTGGGATCATAAGGAATTTTCAGAAAGGAACATTTTGATCGCGAAAGTATGGCGTAATGTATTATGTAGTAAAGTATAGAAAGGTATGGCGTATGTAGTATGGCGTATCTATGATTCACGATTCACGAAAGCGTTCATGCGTGTCATATTACACTTGACGAAATTTGCATAATTTGCATATTAGTACTTTGCGACGTGTCTTAGGCCCGTCTCACGTACACATTTTCAAACACTCTCGACTTCAGAGTATACTTATCGTTATTTTCGACCAATCGTCTGTGTGTCAAGACCATCAGAACTCAAGAAACAAAACTCCCGGCTTTTATTATATACTTCCGAAAGCGGACTCGCTCGCTCGGCGAATATTTTGATCGTGTAATTTACACTTTACAGTTTCATCGTCGCTCCGCACTTTGAAGAACTTCATGTCGGATACACTCCGGGATACACTGAATGAATTTCGAACGATAGAAACAAAACGTTTTTAAACGATAAACGCTGATAAACCAAAACGAACGTTAAACCACGTTGTAAACGCACATTTACTACACATTTTAAAACCGTTACACTAAATATTTCTTGGTAGACCAGACCTAAAAAGGGTGAATGTTTTAAAATTTGAAATAAAATATTTTTTTATTGGCCGTTGTCCCATGTAACGACATGTTCGTTTCATCTGTCACGCATTCTTATGTAACTGTTTCTTTGCCTAGTAGCATTAAATATGGGAAGAAATATGTAAAGACAATT
Organism: Desmophyllum pertusum; assembly: GCA_029204205.1. Lineage (NCBI taxonomy): Eukaryota > Metazoa > Cnidaria > Anthozoa > Scleractinia > Caryophylliidae > Desmophyllum > Desmophyllum pertusum. The sequence continues at coordinate 11,452 of MU826559.1, forward strand.
GCTCGTCACAGATCAGACCCATATTTTTTCTAGCAATGGGGTTTTGTACTCTCACCCACCAGCTTAGGTTGGGATGGAATGAAGTGGGGGAGGGAGGGGGGCTGACAGCTACGTGTCACCTACATATATATTGGTAGGTGGGTGATTCCTTTGAGTGATAAGACAAGATTTTACCTACAAAGCGAGGTGGTTTCATTAGACGTTAAAGCGGGGGAAATATATAGTCGATGAACTCTTTCTCGTCCCCAGGGCTCCTCGGGGGCCAGCTGGAAAATAGAGACTGAAATCTGGACTCAGGACAGGACTCTGGACTGGACTGTCGACTAACTTGCAAATTTTGATAACAAGTCTCAAACTTATAAATTAAACACTTTGCACTAGCCATTGAGTCTCTGGGTCTTATTTAAGAACCACGTTAATACGACCAGATTTGGGTGGCCTGTTTGTGGTCGGATTAACCTGGTTCCACTGTATAACATAATAATAATATTTTGACAGAGAGCCCATGTCACATTTGTGTTTTTCAATGGGGCCCTGTAAAGTAAAATAAAAATACAAAACAATAAATCGATTAAAAAGAAACTAAAATACAATACAATAAAATACACTAAAATAGGGATAAAAACAAGGTTAAAAATCTATCGATTCCGGTTTGTTACTAGTAAAAAGCTATCCTAAAATTTAAAAGACCGACTGAAAGATAAAAATTAGCTAACACATGCTTTTTAACTTACTTTTAAACAGCGATAAGGAATTTAAATTACGACAGTCGGCGGTGTATCGTTAAAATCTTTACAGCATGATAAGAAAATCGTTGTTTTCACCAGTTTCTCTTGGGTTTAGGCAGATATAAATCTTGGTTTCTGCGAGTATCATGACTGTGCAATTCCTTTTTTGCCATAAAATTAAAAAACATGATCGATCTGCCCATGACATAATTTGTAGATGGTTGTACAGCGATGGAATTTCCGTCGTGACTCCAGCGTTTTCCAGCCCAATTCGTTTAATGCTTCTGACGAGGAGAGAAGACTGGTAAACCTAATATTACTTTGGCCGCCTTATTCTGAACAATCTGAAGGGAATCCATAAGCGTAGCGTTATTTTTATCTCCCAGACTATGTCTGCATAATCTGAAATAGGTAAAATAAGCGCATTGTAATACGTTAAACGAGCAAACAATGGTAGAAGATGCTGTATACGCCTCAATAGGCCGATGCGTTGATTGGCTTTAGAGATAATGTTATCAATATGTTCACACCATGTCATGGTTTCGTTAAAAGTCACACCTAAATACTTAATTGAATTGGCGCGCATAAGAGAAAAGTTATTAATCGTAAGCGATACATCAATCACATGCTTAGGAGAGCTACCAAACAAAATAAAAATTAGACTTGCTAATGTTCAAAGTCAAAAGATTGTCATTAAACCACTTGGCGACTTTTGCGAGATCACTGTTGAGAGCCTGTGATAACCTGTGAGCCTGTGAGAGCCTGCGATAACTGCATGATAGCGATAGGAAAGATCTTCTTTTGGATCAGTATAGTATAGCGAAACAAAAATGACCCCACGAATAACACTTTACCATAGTATATTTTAAAATTACATTTTCAGTACAATCTCCGAAAAGAGGAAGATTAGAAGTATTTAAGAAGAACCGCGAAGCGTGGCAATTTGCTTATATTTCGGATCAATTATAATTAACAGAGCATGTGAGTCGAAAAACTTCAAAACAGAACTAATAAATAGAAATCACTGACGAAAAAACAAGATCTTACCCAAATAGAAATAAGCTGTTGCCCTGCTGCTGTACAGTTTGGCATTCAGTTTGACATCCTTGCAGTTCACTTTGATTCCTTCCGTGTAGAAGTATATGGCGTTATAAGCTTCATTTTTCGAGCATTCCTTGTTACCTTCTTCGACGTAAACTTTTGCTATCGCTGAAAAAAGAAAACCTTATACAGTCATTATGATTGCAAATTGATAAGGATGTACTAATACATTAGTATTAATATGCTATCATTACCAGTTGCTTGAATTTTTTATTTTCTTGCAAAGCAACATTTAAATAAAGGGCATCAATAAATCAATAAATCAATAAATCGTGATTGGTCAAATAAGCTTATACACCTTTTTCATAAATGGCCGCCCAGCAATTTTTGAAAATTGAAATGCCTATAACTGAAGAAAGAATTCAATAACAAGACAGATCAAGTTACAAAAATGATTCAATATGTGTACGTTTGAGGCCATATTCCTATTTTGAGGAGAAGTTGTAGGCATTAAAATTTTTGCACAAACTTGAAAACGAGGCTTGTGAGGCGAGGTTCTGATTTCCCATACAAATGTCTTAAATTTGAAACAACCATAACTTTGTAGCCATTAAACCAAAAACGCTCAAACTTCCCAAGATAACATATTTTGCAGTGTTTGGTAAGTAATAGCATCAATATCCTTGAAAACGGCCATTTATGAAAAAGGTTGCAGACGACAAAAGGGGTGCCACGCCCAAATCCATGCGGGTCGGTGACACAGTGCTGCTGACAACTGTAAAGTCAACCATCGCCAGTCGACGACACAGCTTCCAAACACAGAACACAACTCCTGTTACACTGAGCGGTAGTTTAATAGCGAACACGCGAAGAGAGGGAGAACAGAATAACAATGCAAGCGAGCATGCAAGGGAGAAGCGACGAAACGCGCATGGCCGTTAGAGCACCGGAAGTGCGCTGACCAACTAAATTAACGTAACTAAAGTATTCCACGCTTGAATACTGGCGGCATGTTTTTAAGTAGACGAAAAAACGCAAGGCTGATTAAACGGTTTGAGAATTAACTATATTTTACCAATATTTCGAAAGGCACGGCCTTTCTTCTTCAGGGTTCTTACAGAGAATGACTCTAACTGAAGTAACGTTACAAATTTGAAATGTGGGGGATGACAATATAATATTATAATAACATAAGATAAAGTAACACGGCTAAAGTTACCATCGGTAAAAATAAATACTAATAGAAACGTTAAAATTTGAAATTAGAAAAATACAAAGAAACGTAAATACGAATAAGGAAAATGCTACATGATGCTATAAATGATACCAGAAAAAACGTAACGATAAAAACTATGATACTATAATAACAAAAGTAAAAGTGATAAAGCTAATGTAGCAGCATATATATATATAAAGAACTAAAACAAATGTCATGTTTCATCTTTCTTGTTTAAACCTAGGGGTTCAAGGGTCTGCCCTCTTTCGATGAGATATGCCTCTCTAGCTTTTCGTACACTGTCACGATTTAGATTTGATGAGTTCAAGAGGAATAAGTTGCATGTCGGTGGCGTAATGGTTGTTAGACAGAAAATGTTCCGATACTGTAGTGGGTTTTAGAGCTGTTAGTATGTTTGTCAACAGTTCTGCGATGTTTGTTGAAGCGGTCTTTAAGTCGACGTTTAGTTTCTCCTATGTATTGTTTGTGACAGCGGTTGCATTGTACCATGTAAATAACGTTTTTGGAGTTACAGTCAATGTGGCGATTAATAATCTAGTTTCGCCCGGTAGAATGAAATGTATAGTTGGTAAGTCCGTCGGTGAAAATTTTCTGTCTATACCAACATTTTCTGTCTATACATTTCAGTGAACATTTTCTGTCTATACCAAATGGAACTTCGTCGCATTTGTTCCTCTGACGAGACTTTTAAACAACGTACTAATGAACTTAAATGTTATCTTAACAAACGTGGATATAATTTATCTTTCCTTAACCAAGAAATAGAACGTGTTCATAACATCACACGTACTGAAGCACTTACCCCTAAGGAACACTTCCACTACTAACCAGCTCAAACGGGTACCCCTCGTTATCACATATAACCCAGCACTTCGTTATGCATCATCCATTATTAATAAACACTTTAACATTCTGTCCTCATCTCCCCGCTGTACTAACGTTTTCAAAGCTAAACCTCTTGTTGCTTTCCGTAGATCTAACAACCTCAGTAATATATTAGTCAACGCCAAACTCCGTAAACCCACTCTAAATAACCAACCCAGCGGTTCCTTCCGATGCGGTAGCAACTGTTTAACATGCAGCTATATAACCAACGGACTTACCAACTATACATTTCATTCTACTCTCAAAACGTTTAATCAGCCTTGCGTTTTTTCGTCTATTTTCATTAGTTATAGCTGATTAGATCCTCTACAGACAGGATCGGTACTTCTGTTTTGTTACGGTGGTCCTTGCAAATGTACATTAATTGTTTTTAACCCTATTCTGCCGGGAGGGGGGGGGGGGGGGGCAGAAAGTGCCCGCGCTGATTTCAAATTTATCATTTATCGTACTTAAAGAGCATTCAAGCAATCATCGCCAAACTTTATGACTTTTCCTAAAAAATTATCCAGGGAACATTTTGGTTCTTGGCCAATTTTTTGAAGCACGTGACTTGATGTTTCCATTGGCAACTCAAGTTTTGACAAGGGACGTTTTAGGCCCAAATTTGGTTATTTTCAGTTTAAATGGTTCCGTTTTTTCATGAGATTTTTCGCTTTTTACGAAGAGTTTCTTCCAAAATCTTTGCAATTGCTTGCATCCTTATATTGTGGTTTCGATTTTTTTCCAAATTTCAAAATTTTGGGTGATTTTCTGACATTTCTGAACAATTGGAAAAATCCCAAGATGGCGGAATCCAAGATGGCGGAAAAGGTTTTTAAAGTATGACGTTATTTGCGGCGTGATAATGATAATCATAATTGATTCGTAATTGCCACTAAAATAAAACAATGTTTGGAATGCTTCTTATTCACCACATTAAGTTTTCATTTTAATAGCACAAATACTTTTTCGAGATACAGATCGTTTTACCCATAATTTGTTGATGTTTGCTTTTAGCTTAATTTTCAGTTTTTCCATAAAAATGTTTTGCTGTTTTACGATGAAATCCTTCCAAAAATCTTTGCCGTTTTAGCATCTTCTATATTTTCCTTGATTTTTTTCAAAGCAAATTTGGAGATTTTCTGACATTTCTGAACCAATTTAGAAATCCAAGATTTAGGATCCGAAGATGGCGGATTTTTTTTTAAACGTAATGACCGTCATTATTGGTGTGGTAATGACGTCATAATTTGACACGTGACTGCAACTAAAATAAAGATTTTCGGATGCTTACACTCCGTGTACGTTTCATTTTCATAGCGTCAATACTTTTTGAGATACATAGAGGAGGGGCACTATCTGCCCCCCCCCCCGCCCCCAGGCTCAGGAACGGAAAAAAAGCCCAGGCAGAATAGGGTTAAGGAACTTTTTTCCGAGTCCATTTTAATATAAGTCATAATACAGGTACATAAAGTAAACAGTTACAAACGAACGCTAGCTGGTGCATTAATTTAAACGGAACATGGCGGAGACAATGTATTGTCGAGTCCTGGACGTGAACGTGATTCATCATCGCAATCACATTATTATCTTTTTACGTATATAAAAAGTTGTGTAGTGTTTTTCGAGGCGAACTGAAATGTAATGGTGAAATGTAATGGTCAACAGCCAGGCAGTGAAATGTTCTTTTTATTTTCCATATTTATTCCTCGGGGTTGCAAGCTGGATCTACAGCGGCTTTTGTTTACATAGGCTTCGTGTTGGTGGGATTAGCACTTAATCCTCCTGTTTTACTTTGTGACCACGCTGGTCGAATATAATGGGGCATTGGGCGCAGAGGAACTAATTCGCTCCCGGCATGCTCTCTTTTTCCCTCCCACGATCTCTTCCCCCAACCTCGTTCCCAGGGCTTTTCCCTTTCTAAATTTTGCGG
>MU826560.1:0-17171 GCA_029204205.1 Desmophyllum pertusum
GATCGGAACGTTTTCTGACATTCAGCGAACAGTACAATGAAGGCAAACAGTCGCATGTACTTTGAGCTAGCGAATCGGCAACAGGCAGGAGAATATCGGCTGAAATAGCTAGATGACAAGTTATCGCGTGATTGACTTGATTTCGTCCAAATCATGAGCCCCTTTCACTTTTCGAGTTCGACTCCAGCATCAAATTTATTTTATTTCTTCCTATATTATAATTTGCATTTTGTTTAATAATTGATTTTATGATTGATTAATTGATCGATTGATTGATTGATTTTATGATATTATGATTGATTGATTGATTGATTGATTTTATGATATTATGATTGATTGATTGATTGATTTTATGATATTATGATTGATTGATTGATTGATTGATTGATTTTTTTGTATTCTAATTTGTATTTATTTTTAAATCAGCCGTCAATCGATTGTCCTTGCAGTTTTACCCTCACCGAACCCCTGGGAAATTATGCTGAAGACTATCCTCGGAGTTTTGTAAATGGCTGACTTTCCAGACATTTTGAGTGGCTATGCCTTAAATGGATAGCCCAAACTTTAGCACCACATTTTGAGTGCGTTTCTGCAAAATGAGTGACTTGGACAAAATTAAAATACACAGTTTACAGGTTGTACAAACAAATAGACGAGTTTCATATCCTTGGATTTAACTAGGGCCTAGCTTGCAATGGAGGCTAATGCAGAGATATCTTTTCAAATGCAAATTTACGAAGCTGTTTTTAATGATATTCCCCCCCCCCCCCCCCCCCCCCCCCCCAAGAAGCACTCGCAGAGTTTCCGAATCTTTTTATCCAATCAGAAACTAGCAGTCACAAGTACTCTGAAAGCAATCACACCAGCAAATGGCTTTTTGCTTAGCAACTTCGGCAATGAACGCCGCATGCTCAGTCCCATTTCAGAGCTGGGATTTCGACATCAAGTGGTACTTGTTCCTCCAACTGTATCATAACATTAGAAGAGGGGGATGTTCCCCTCAAACTACATAATACCATAATACTGACACGTTTTTAAAGTTATTATTTTATTAATTTATTTATTTATAACATCAGAAAATTAAAACATTTTACTTTTTGCCCATGGGTGCATGCTGTAGAAAATAATTATCCATAATTTGTGATACTGCAATAAAAAACAACATTTTTATATTGGTACAATTTCATCACATTCAACCAGGGATGTAACATGTTTTGTTGTAACCCCTAACTCTCAGAACTAATTTAAATATATTGCAATGGGTAAGAAGAATTAAAACTTTTAGCTTGACACTGGAAGAATCATAATTATGTTCATATGCTCTCAACTGCAACGTTTTGTACTTCAACTTTAATTGACTACCCCCACACCACCCCACCCCCTCCCCGGAATTAAAACAGGCTCACAAACACATGTGGCACATACGGCCCTTCATATAGACAATGGAATGAGCTACTGGAAAAAAAAACCTTATCAGAACCATTAATGTATTTTAAAATAAGGATTATGTGCAGTGAGACAAACCAACTATTTTAGCCTGAACAAAAATGCTGCAAATTGACCCTTTCTCTCATCAGTGTCACAACAACATACACAATCATCGATAAGGCAGTGTGAGAAGGAAAACTTCACACCATGACAGTGAACATCAGCAGCGCCATCAATCCCAAAACATGAATCAGGACCATCTATTATGGCTCCGACACAATATTTGATGCCTTTTCTTAACAAAAGGGGAGAATCCAATAACACATCAAAGCCGTAATAATAGGTTGAGCGAAACTGAAAACGTACAGAAGAAAATGTTCCTGACTTACAAGCAACTTCTGAATAGATATTGCGGTTATCTCTTATTTTTAAAATTACAACATAGTCACTATTTTGACTACCAAACATTCGTATTCCATAAAGTTTTGTGTCTTTGTCTACTATCAAATCAATGCACTCTTTTTGATCGCTGTTGTAATTCCACCCTTCATCTCCATATACAATAATATCTCTATTAACATTTCTAAATCTACGACATAATAAAATTGTCCCAACCCTTTCCTTCTCGGGAAAACCGACAGGAGAGCTCACTACAGAATTGAAAAACTTCATAATGTCAGTCACTTCTTCTGATGTGAGAATCTTGCAACCAAGGACAGCACTAACAAACTCTTTCTCCTCCATAACTGGAAATCGTATTTCTTTTACAATCTTCTCTCCAAGAATCTCTCTTTTTACATTGCCATCTGCAGACAATCCTTGCCTTTCACATTCCTTTGTAGCCCAGACATCAACAGCTTTGAACAGCTCTGCCTCTCTGATTGTCAATGAATCTCTCTTGACAATTTCTTCAAGTAAAGATCTCTCAATTGTCGGGAACTCCTCTGATTTCACAGCTTCTTCAGTTTCTCTGTCAATCACTTCCCAGCATTGATCCACAAGAATCTTCTCCTCATATTGCTGAGCATGCGACAGAACACAAAACGCGTTTAGTGTGTTTCAGGTTTTCTTGCAGAAACTTAACACAATCTTCAGCGAGTGAATTCACCATGTATTTCTTTGCCACATACAGCACTTGCATCACATTACTTTCGTTCAATTCCGATTTCCCGCTGTACATGTATCGTAGCATTTCCAACACTCCCTCGTACTCACAGTCTGGCAGGTCAACAGAGTCCGATCTCTCGGCCATTTCTCCACAAAACATGGCGAAAAACACGGGACTACAAATCGACAACACAAACTTGTGGGCAGGAATCGCCATCTTGCTTTTCTTGGGCTCACCTTCGTCACTCGAGGATCGAACAACAAGGCTCACATCGCTTAGTAGATCGTTGTTAAACATGAAAATACCTCTTTTCTTGATGTTTGCCTTGGTTTCCTGCCACTTTTCATCAAAGACAGCCATGATCTTGACACCGTTCTCACTCGACTCGAGCTCTAGGCTCGATTTCCGCCGCTCTCTCGAGTCCGGTCTTCGTTCCTCCCCGAGAAGAACGGCTGGACGCGTGAGCGAACAGCCGTGTCTGTGACGTAATCAAAAAAATTAATTTATGTAACGCTACTCCGGCTCGTGACATTCATTTATTTTCTATTATCTCTTATATTTTCGAAAGAAAAGGATCTGATCAGAAATGTTCCGCGAAGGATGTTGATTTCTCGCTTTTATTGTGAAGCTATATGACTGAAAACCCGGGATGAAAAATATTACAAGATGTAACATGACCAGTCTGTGACAAGAAACAATGTTTTGATGCAATTTCGCCAGAGACGTCGCGTTCTGGCACCACACGATTTTACATCAAATCCCAGATAAAATTCATCACACAAGTTTACCGACTGTTTTATGTATTGTATAGTACATGTCGAATGTCCAAATGGATCTCATTAGTTGCCTTGTGCGGTTATAGCTCCCCGGGTAAGCGCGAACTTTCCGTGATGTATTTCCTTGGTGCGGATGAAAAATCCATCCTGTCGGTTGAATTACAAAGACATCATGCCCATTAATTGACATTAACGATTCCTATTGCATATATCTTCGAGAGTTTCAAGGTTAAATGTCTCTTGAAGACGATCGAACGCCAGCCCAAACAACTGCTTTGCATCCGTGAAAGATAATTTATGCCTGCTCGATTCGTGCAGGCACGTTTCTCATTGGTGGAAATTAACAATGCCAAGCTCACGAGTCCAGCCGTGCCTTCGGGGATGAGCGTGGGCTCATTTTCCCGAACAGCGGCTGGTAATCGAGCCTACTCGAGCTCACGAGGCAAAGGAACAACCTCGTTCCCAGGGTCTACTCCGCTTTCAAGATGGCGGCTGGGCGCCATCTTGAAAGCGGAGTAGACCCTGGGAACGAGGTTGGCAAAGGAACTGCTAGTGCTATCCCAATGAACACTTGCGCGCGTTAATTACGCGGGAAAATTTAGTCACGCAATCCAAAATCATAGGTCCGCTTTGCGTACATGTGCCGCCTTCAATCGTTATTTCGCAAACTGTGGTTTTATGCGAATCCAATGTCGAATAATTTATTTTTCCAAGCCCTGAGTGCTTCTTTCTCTCTGCCATTCGCTGTCCTTTCTACGTATGCCTATATACAGGCTAAATCTCAGTCCATAAAACAACCACAAGTGGCAACTTATGAAACTTTCATCCTTGCAATTTTTCCACTGATATCCTGAATTTTTCTTAACCTTTGTGGCTCACAGCACTTCATTTGTTAAGTGCCTTTCAAAGGCGAGGGTCACAATTTTTTGGACTCCCCCCCCTCCCCCCCACCGGGGTGCCAATTGAAGCAAGTATAAAAACGCGCGATGACTGGGTTTGAGTTGCTGTTGAGCCCACTATAACTCGATTCGAACAGCGGAAACTCGTCGAAAAACAACATGGCGGCCAAGCGAGTTTTCGAAGTGAATGAATCTTCGGTAAGAAATTCTATTTGTTTTTTACTTGTGTGATAGGGAACTACATTGATGTAATGTAAGCAAATATATATTTTACTCTTCTGTTAGTTCGTGGACTTAAAAGCGGAACTCGTTCGCAAGGAATCACAGGTCAAACGAGAGAAACTTGGAGCTGAACAGAAAATTACTCGACAACCCAAGGTACATACATTGCAGTTCAAGGACGTTTTACTAACATGACAGTTTATGCTCTACGAAAGGCAAATGATCCTTTATTTGTTAATATCTAAAGACTTCATGGAAATACCTCGTGGTTGGGTAGTTACACCCGGGGTATCCAATCGATGGAAATCGATGATCTGAAAACCAATCTATCAATCGATACAATATTTTTTATTAGTTACAGCGCCTTTCAATAACACGCGAACTCTGAAGTTCAAAACCCAACTTACAATAATATTGCGTTTTTCGCTGCCGTCAATCATAAAATTACGACGACAACCAACTCGAACCAACGGACTGTGAAATAAATCTACCAATCACAATCCACGGACGTGTACTTTTGAATGGATTACTAAATGATTGACGGCAGCGAAAAACGAAACCGTTGATTGAGCAGAGTTCCCGAGAGTTCACCTGTTATTGAAAAGCGCTGTAATTGGTATCGATTGGTATCAGTCAATCGATGATCAATCGATAACCACACACAAAAACCATTCATCGATTGATATCGATTGGCAAAACACTCCGCCGATCAGCCGCCATTTTGAGGAGGCCTCGGGTACGAGGTTGACAAAACAAGTCGGGCCCAGTCTTCTCAACACAAAGAATATACCCTGTTGCATGTGCACTCGAATTATCACTTGCCCATCACTGTCATTCCCGTGCCAGTATGTCGACGCAAGAAGTCCGGGAAGAAGTTCAACTATCTATAAGGTTTAAAGGGGTAGGGACAAAACGTGGGGTAGGCCATGTGGCCTAGGCCATGGCCTAGGCCATGGGGTAGGCCATGGCCTACCGGTGGTTAATTTCCTAAAAAAATAATAATTTGGGTAAAAAAAAAATCGCTTGAATACAGTCAAATTCCGATGGAAAGCTTTCCGTAGCCTCCAAGCCTATACCTAAATGGTTAGTGGATTTATTTCCAAGTGCAAAACGATCTAAAACGATGTTTTAGTAACTACAGCAAGTAAGGATGTCTGGTGCGTGCCGAATTTTCCGGGAATTTTGGTTGACTTTTCTAAGAAAACGACCGGCTTTGAAAAATTACATTACGGGTTTCTGAAACAAATATTATATACACCCAACACAGTAAAAAACGTTTTTTGTGTACAACTCATGGAATTTACATGCAAGGAGTGGATCGTTCATTCGCTGCGAGGATCTTAATTTACTGACTGAGTCAGTTCAACTGGATGGAAATAAATCCTTCGGAAAGCTTGGGCGTTATATGCTGAATGCAAATTCTGCCGAGATTATTGTGTCAACAAATCCAACTGGCGAGGAATACAATACAATACAATACAATATTTATTACTCTCCCCGGGGGGCTTTTCAGAGTTTTCAGAGGAAGACATTCTTTGCTTATCACCAGTATAAGGGATGGATCTACAAGTGGCCTTACAGTTTTTTTTTTATTTGGAGTACTTATCTGAGATCGCGAGCTCATGTTTATAGCCACTGTTTTGTTATGTTGTGTCGTCACGCAACGCTTCTCCCAAATAACTTGATGGATGTCTTGATGGGGACTGTTTCACGTAATCGCACACATCTTTAGCTTTCCATCGGAATTTGACTGTATTCAAGCGATTTTTTTTACCAAATTTTTTATTTAGGAAATTAACCACCGGTAGGCCATGGCCTACCCCATGGCCTACCCCATGGCCTACCCCATGGCCTAGGCCACATGGCCTACCCCACGTTTTGTCCCTACCCGGTTTAAAGGGTATCAGGTTTAAAGGGTGAGCTCTTTACTGCTAGCAAGAAGAGGTGAGAAACGTAGGCTCAATTTCCGCCTCTCTCTCTCGATCGGTCTTCGTTCCTCCCCGAGATGAGCGTGGGCTCATTTTCCCGAACAGGGAGGAATTGAGCCTAGTGAGAACGCGGAAACGCCAAAACTAGAATGGCCGATCGGATAATATTATGATGAAAAAAGGAACATCTTTTTTTAATTTTTTGCTTCATATCTTATTTCTTTTGATTCAATTGTTGCCTTTATAGATTGTTTAGTCGAAATGAATGTAATCATTGTACTATAAGCACAATTTATTTTGTTATCATTAGGTTATGCGTTGCTGCTTTATTTATTATTTTGCAACAATAATTATAAAATAATTTATGCTGCTGTTGTTAGCAGGTTCATTGTTTGCTAAATTATGTATAATTTTTCTGTGAAGGTACCATGCAACCAGTTTCCATTCTGTGAAGTCTATAATTTTATAGTTATGTGCTCACATCTTGCAAAGTGCTGACTGAGTTTGAGATTACACAATCACTGTTTATCTTCAGCTGTAAAAAATGTGACTCAATCTTGCAATAATTTATTGCTCATTGGCTATTTGCCACATGGTTCATGAGTATGGACAATGAAAAGTTATTATGGCATTATTATATAACTCACAGGATTGAAACAGTCCACTTGTAAAAAATTTCAAGGGAAACAAGCAAAATGAAAACACTTTAAGGTGTATTGACTAATAGGTACAGCTTGCAGCGTACTAACATGTACCGTCACTTTATTTTTTAGAAACCTCCAGTTTGGGCAAAAGTCAAAAAAGAGACAAAAGCAGCAAAGCCCAGTGCTGTACCCACTAAACAAGTTGAATTATCATTAGAAGAACAACAAACACTGCAAAAGTCAAGGTATACATGTACATGTATAAACAATGAAAAGTTTAATAAAAAATATGCCAGTATAGTCTATCAGAATGTAGTTTGGTGGATCCAGACAAGGTCACATGACAGTGTATGAAAGATAGGTGATACAAAACAGAACAGCAGGAAATGAAAATGAGTCTTAATTTGAGATCCTGGATTCTGTAGCATGAAGCCGACTACATGTAGGAGGATTGCTACTCCCCCTAGATGGGATAGAAGTCCATCGCAGGTTACCCCCCAGCATTTTGTCAGGTTACTGTAATAGTTTGCCGGTACCCATTTGAAGGTGGAAAGAGGCACTGTGAGAGTCAAGTGTCTTGCCCAACAAGGACACAACACATGAACGCAGACCACTTGATCGAAAGTCCATTGTGCTAAACATTTGGCTGCTGCATCTCCCATAATTTGAGCTGTACTATATATACCAAGACAAAATTGATATGCTTTACCACTGAGGCTAATTGTAAAGGGCTATGCTGTATGTCCGGCTGTCATCTTTATTGAAAGCGAAAGCTACTTTGGTCACTGTGCACATATTCTGTAAAAAATTTTGATTTTATCTTCTTTTTCTTTATGTATTTTGATTGTACTGTATTTCTGTATTTTCTCTTTTTGGCAAACAGTGTATAATAATAAAAAACTGAAACTGAAACTATTGTCTACCAAGAATTTTACCTTGTTCTTCCATTCTTCATAAATTTTAGACAAGCTTTGGAAGCCAAGGCAAAATTGTATGAAAAGATGGCAAGAGGAGAAATTGAAGGTAAGATAAGTCTTACTTAATCACTTTCATGTTGTTTCATTCAACTGAATTATTATTTTATTTTATTTTTTTGCTGTCTTCATAGATGAAGATGAAGATGAAGAAGGAGGAAGATTCTTGGTGGACTTCCACAAGAAAATCTATGCAAAGGTTATTTAACAGTTATTTTTTGGTGTGAACATAATTTTTGAATTGACTTCACAATGAGATCAACTTTACTTTTAACCATTCCCAGTTCACTATATGGGTTAACCATCCTTAATCATCAATAACCCTTTCATTTTGAAGAGTGCCAAAGTTCAAAATTGGAAACAAAAAAACAACATCAATTTTGCAAAAGACAGAAAAAAAAACAGTGCCACATGGAAGTATTGCTCATTAGTTTCCATTTGAATGGTCACAAACTGGAGTTTCATCTCATATCACAGACTTAAAATATTTAAATGACTCCAGGTTTAAATCTGGAGGTGATAGGGTTAATTTAAGCTTCCATTTGGATTGAATGATGTGATGTACACTTATGTACAGTATTCATTTTATCAGGAGATTTGATCAGGGTGAAAATATTATTTTAGCCTGTGCGATGATATCCTGCGAACGCAGATGGATTTCCAGCTGGAAATACGTCTGCGCTCACATGCTAGTATGATGACGATCATTTAGAATACTATAGTTATAAGCTCGAAATATTTTAATTGTATATAGCCAGAGAACGTTTTTTAAAGTTTTTAATATAGTTATATACATTGTAATTGTCAGGAAGAAGAGCGTCCCCAGGATTCAGAAGAATTAAAAGATGAGGACATTCCACCTCCCTCAGGACCGGAGGAAGAATGGTGATGAAAACATGTTTCTGTTGTTCCTAAAAAGTAATCATAATTAAATGTAAATAAACAGCACAAGCGATGTACAAGTTAAAACAGGTTACAGTGTGACTACTTAGTCCAACCAAGGCCACCCAACAAAATTCTGTGCAGAATTAGTATAGGAAATAGCACGACTTCGAGTACAATTAGGGATTAATGGGTACGAGTGATGTTTTGAAAGTTCTCAAAATTGAACGAGCCGCTTCCGCGAGTTCAATTTGAGAACTTTCAAAACATCACGAGTATCCATTAATCACTAATTGTACGAGAAGGTCATGCTATTTCCTATACTAATTCTGCACAGAATTTTTTTATAAGCAAATGAAAACTGTGGATGTTAACAACAGATTTTCCACAAATTATGTATCAAAGCAAATTGCACACTTTTATTGTTTTAACACTCAAACGCTATTGGTCAATTTGTAAGAAATTTGCTTGGGTGGCCTTGGTTGGAGTAGTCGCACTGATTGGTTTCATTTGTTAACTCTAGAACTTGTTTTGTTATTGTTCAAAGAGTTTTCATTTTATCCTTGAAAACTCTAATCCAAATTTAAATCTATCTGAAAATAAACCTGAACAATTTAACCTTCTGGACACATGTAAAGTGTCTGGAAGGTATACAAAGAAAAATTAAGTCACGAGTGGGGTATGACTTAAATAATACTGTACTTTATAAATACTACTTTCCGAAGACTTCCAAGAATTGTCCAAGCATGATTTGATCGTTTCAGATCATTTTCTGAACATTTCCGAAGATTTTCAAGGAAGATACAACGTTCTTTCGACCAAATCCTAAATGTATTATCGAACCAATCTATAGATAGCCATGACGAACGAAGTGAAACAGTTGAATGCAACCCGTGGGATACTGCCGACTATGCAACAGCTTTCCATCCCTCTGATTGGCTGTATTATTCATGGCATGGTTTAAGGACGGTGCCTCCTAATACCGAAAGTATTTTTGCGCGGTTTATGACTATGCGGGAAAAGCAGATTTTAGCAAGGGCTATTCGATTCCAAGTAACCACGCATTTTTCAGAGATAATCAAGCTTCAATCTGGAAAAAAATGCTGAAATAGCATTTTCTCGGAAAAAAGAAAAACATATTTTTTTCGAAGATTCCCTTTGAATTTGCCTTGACATACACGAAAGCAACAATAAATATAAAAAAGCTTTAAAATACTTAACAAATGGTAATATAACAACTACTGTTTATGTGTTTTTTAATTAAAAATCATCGCAACGTAGCCATTATCAACCCTGACAGCTCTCCTCTGGTATACCAAAAATACAGTCTAAATAACTTTTGCACACAACAAAAAATTAATCATATGTTTAATAGGCTTACCGCTTTTCCATTTTATAACATAAAAAGTAGGGGTCACCACGCGTTTTTTGTAAGTTATATGAAGAAAACGACCATATATTTTCCCTGCCGAGCTTAGCCTTAAATAGATTTTGCAATGTTCTGTATGTGCACGCGCTCGAGCGCGCGCTAATGACGCGAGAAATTATGCGCAGAACGTATGCGCAGTAACAATAGGAGGCACCGTCCTTAAAACAGTTTATTCGAGATTCGTAGCAAATTACTTTACAACAATTTCCAAAGGAAACCGGTTTCCATTCGAGGTAGTGAAAGTTGAAGACAACTGAGTTCAAGAATGATGCTGTATCAGTTGAATTGCCTTACTATAGCCTGCAGTGCAGTGTTTAGCCACCATCTTCGATTCACAAAACGTGGAGAGTTGGGACGAGTGAAAGAGGGCAGGCAAGGGGGCGCCTTTCTGTCTGACGCTCACTCCCTTGTCCGTTGTTTTGCACTCGCCCCAACCCTACAATGTTCACCTAATCAAGATGGCGGCTTTAACACTCAATTTGAGCGCACGCTCGCCCAAAATACGCCTGCACTGCAGGTGGCTACCTTACTAAACATGTTGTTTTGTGACTGGTTTTTCAGGGTTGATTATGTGGACTCACTGGGTAGAGACAGGAAGTGTCTGCGTAAAGATTTGAAACATCTACAAGACATGGACAAGGATATGAATGCTAGGAAGAGGTTAGCACCCGACCACAGATCATGAAGACGTTGCACTAACCTTTTGTATCCCTTCTTTGCCTTCTGTCACATGGCGGTCAAACGCACGGTGCATACGCAGTTTCCTGCCAAAATTCCTCACTTGCTTAACATATACCTCCTCTATGTCTTCGTTTTTTGTCCAGCCATTGACCCTCAGTTTATGGAACTAAACAAAACGTAAATAAAGACCTTTAAACAACACAATGAACCAATGAGAACTCAAAGCAAATAGATGTAACCGGTGCCAAGCACGGGAAAACGCGTGTGGCCCAGTCGCGATTGGTTTTGATTGGTCGAGAAGGTGTCGAGAAGGTGGCGCGAGTTTTTAAGCCAATCAAACAACGTAAATAAAGACCTTTCTCATTTCTAACATTTGCCTGTGCTTGCAGTCCACCAACGCTGTTATCTGAAGACATGAAGAGAGAACTGATGAGGCAAAAGTGGGAGAAAGAAGAGGAAGAAGCCATGAATAAACCGGTTGGACCTGTTCATTATCAAGACATACGCTTTGAAGGTAAATAACATGTTTAGTAAATCTTGCAGACGGGGATACAAGTGCAGTTGTTGGTAAATCTTCGTGAAAAAACCTAAAAGGATTTGTTTGCGGTCTTTATTGTTCAATCATAAACAGGAACAATCTGGATTTTTTTTTCTCAGATACCCTAACAAAAACAGTAACTTTTGACAGGGAGTGCGGTGGCCAAATTATGGTTAGCGCGTTGGATTCCAGAACGAGAGGTTTAAGTGCTGGCCGGGGTCATTGTGTTGTGCTCTTGGGCAAGATACTTTACTCTGACAGTGCCTCTCTCCACCCAGGAGTATAAATATGAACCGGTTACCTGTCAGGACAACCTGACAAAAATGCTGGGGTTTACCTGCGATGGACTAGCATCCTATCCAGGGGCAGTACCAATACTGCTAGCCGCATCGTGCGGACTTCCTTTACACAAGGTGCAAAACAACTTGCATTGCACAATTATTATACGTAATGAAACTAATCGATATCAAGTGGAGAATAAGCAAATACATATCATGTATGTTCACAATGATTCTTAAGACCATTTTGTGTAAAACGTAGGAAAGCTTTCCGTAGTATAAATGTTAACTTTTCTTTTTCTGATAGAAATTCGCAATCTTGGTGTGGGTTATTATCAGTTTTCAACCAGCGAAGAAGAAAGACAGGAGCAGATGAAGACATTAGATAAACTGAGAGAACAGGTACTTATTAGTCGATACACATTTGATAGATTACAGTAAATTAACAACAGTTTCGTTATTGCGCGCGATTGGCCTACATATGTCACGTGACTTCATGTAAAACTGGAAGATATCCGTGGAAATCCCCCAAGCGATGTACACCTAGGCTCGATTTCCGCCGCTCTCTCGATGATGAGCGTGGGCTCATTTTACCGAACAGTGGCTGGTAATCGAGCCTATGTACACCCTGTTTTGCAAATTTTCGTTTTACGTTCGCATGTTTAGTTTTTCGTCCAACGTACTGTAACTTGAACGACAGATTTTTGAACGCCTTGTATGAAAATAAACACAATAGCCTCGATTAAGTTAATTGAAAAACTGCCCTAGGAGCTAGCCCCCTGATATACTAAACCTTCTATGTCTCGACAGACAATGGAACAACGAGTTCGAACTCAGAAATTGAAAGACAAAAGAAAAGCTACGTTAGACGCTCGTCTTGCTAAGGTGCGAGAAAGGAAACTGAAAAAACTCAAAGCATCGGCGAACAAGGTGAGGATTCAATGGAGGAAAGTGAACAAACGGAAGAGAAAGAACAGAAAGCGTTAGATGTTGTTGGAGCAACAATAACAGAAGCAAGGTGTTGAAGAAAGTTCGCCTGATAGAGAAGAGGAGAAGGTTATTTCGTCTCGAAGGCCGGTGAGAAAAGCTGATTTACCGGAATGGGCGCAACACAAAATAAGTAAGTCATGGAACGCTGGTTATTCATTGTGTTCATGTACCATTCCTTCGTTTAGTCATCTTGATTTTTGTCTTGCTATGGTACCTCTCCTCCCCTCCCCTCCCCTCCCCTCCCCTCCCCTCCCCTCCCCTCCCCTCCCTCCCCTCCCCTCTCCTCTCCCCTGCCCTCCCCTGTCCTCTCCTCTCCACATTTCATCACGTATCTCTTTCTTTTCACAGAGCAACCCGACAATCCTCGATCATCATTACGAACTGATCCGCGCTCAGAAAGAGATGAGCAGTTTGCGCCTCCTACTTTCTACTACGAGGAGTGTAATGCAGGACAGAACACTAAAAATACTTGGAAGGAATCACAAAACTGTTTAATCAAAAGAACGAAATAAATAATAAAAGACGTGACTTGCAAAATGAGAGTCGCGATATACTTCATAAGGAAGAACAAAATGAACACAAGCCACAAGAACAGCAACAGCAATTACGACAACCACTACTGTCTCAACCAGTACCTCCACCTCCCCTGAGTTTCCACTACTTCCGCCACCCCCACAGGAATTTGTTCAAGCGCCGTGGACTGGGTATCAGTGGCGACCACCTCCGAACATGCCACCACCGCCGCTACCACACCAATTGCCATGGCAACCAAATTTTCCTTTCAATGTTCCACCACCTCCGCAATCACTATGGCAACCGAACATGCCTCCATGGCAATCTTACCAGGGCACTCCCACTATGGGAGCCGGTCCTGTTTCCAGCGCCCACGCGGCCTGGAGTGGGAATCCTTCCAAGTTCTAACACCTCCCTCCCTGGGAGTTATGTGGTATCGGACGGTGGTGTAGCGATATCAGCTGCAGGGAATTCAGATACGAAGACTGATCAGTGTAGAGACAGAACAGTGCCCACTACACAACAACTGTCTAGCTTTGTAGCACAATTTCGGTCAAGCACTTGAATGGAAAGACATGTCACATTACGGGCTTGCGCAGAGTACTCGTTTTCTCCTGTCTTGTGTTTGTTTTACCGGCCTAATCAGATTTGAGGAAAAATCAAGGCTTGCCAGAGGTCGCCATTCTTGGTGCTGACCAAACGGACCGCGGCCTCTGGGGACAAGAATGCTAATCACCTGTCTGCTTGACAATGTATTAAGAAGTTGTCGATAGCATTAGGGAATTAAAGGCTTAGCAGTTACTATTGTTGATGTTTTCCAAGGAAACGAGGTGCGTTGTGAGACTTTCGGAAACATCGTCAGTCCTTTGAGTTGCATTGCGGTTTGGAGGACTGAATTGAATAAATAACGTAAATAAACACACTAAAAAGTGTCTTGCTGTGACATGTCTATTACAGTCTTACTTTTACGTGCTTGCAATCTCTTTTTGTAAGAACGTCCAGGCTGAGAAAGGTAAACGATTTCAAAACATGCTGAGAACGTCCCCAACGATCAAATTTGGATAAAAACGTGTGAAAATTACAAATACATGTACACAAGAGAGGATGATCTAAGAGAAGCATTCCCCCATACATGGGTCTCTTCTAATAATAATATATATATATATATATATATATATAATATATATATATATATATATATATAATATATATATATATATATATATATATTATATATAATATATATATATAAATCTATTTTCAGTCCATAACTGAGCTATTTTTAAGAGCCCTACTTGATTGGTCAGTTCGAGCATAGTTAGTAGTTAGTGGTTCGAGTGATGTCATCTCACAGCCTCGATTAGAAGGAAATAAAAATAACTTTAACAGCATGGCGGGAAAACTATAATATATTTCAAAAAAATTTATGGAGCACGGGGAACCTTCTCTTAGGGGGTGATTACATGGCGAATTTCAAAAAAATTTCTGAAAATTCCAGCCCGGTTTGAGAAACCGAGCCCGGCCAAACGGGCTTAAAAAACCCATGTAATCGGAATGGAATTTCAGCCCGGGCTGAAAAGTGAACTTGGGCATGCGCAGTGATTTGTGTTTTGGCTAAATTGTAGAATGCCCGGCAACGTATTTGCATGTCCTTGAATGAGAATGGTCCTTTTGTTATACACACGTGCAGCCGGTATGGTTAAAAATGTATGTAAATAAGTTGCCGATTATTGTAAAATCGCTCCTGTGTTTTTAAACAAGATGGCAACAGCAAAGGAAAAAAGGTTCCAGTGGAATACCCGGTAATGGATCATTTTGGGGTTTTTTTATGCTTCGTTCTACAAACATTCAGCCGATATGTAAATAAGTTGCAGGTTATTCAAAATCGCCCCTGATTCTCTGATGACTCTTCCCGCGCAATTTCAAATTTGGTGCACGGGCTGAAATTTCAGCCTGGGCTGAAATTCGCCATGTAATAACCCCTTAGATCATCCTCTCTTCAGTGATGTACATTATTAAAACAATATGAAGTACAAATACAAAAATTATTGCTGTCCGACGTTTTCGATGATTTCTATCATCATTATCAAGGGAAGAGTGAAAATTTTTTTAGTTGAGAAATGAATATAAAATTAGTGAAAATATTGGCATTTTTTTGGAGTCTTTAAGTTATGCAAATAACTTAGCGCGGATGGAGTCTGATTGCACGTTTAAAGTTGGTTTGGCAATTCTTTGATTATGAGCATCATAAATATATGAATATGAAGTACAAGTACAAATATGAAGTACAAGGCTAAACTGCTCCTTTTTAAATTATATTTTGTCCCTATTCTTTTAAACGTGATACCGGCCCTACATTTTATATTATTGTATTTACACGAGTGAGTTCTAAGTCACGTGGCTCTTCACAATGAGAGATCCGGCATAGGAAGAGTCCCTAAGTTTTTCGTGCGACATGCAACGTTAATTTAACGTAATAGTTTATTATCTTGATGCAAAAAAAGTCGAGAAAGACAAATATGCACATTGTGTTTTCCAGCAAAAAAAAAAAAAAACACGATAAGTAAAGTAAAAGCCTGAACTGATTATCGAGCAAGTTCTGCTGTTTTTTTCCTCGAAACTCCAAATCACGTATAGTTTCCACGATTTCTAGAGTTTTCTGCCAAAATTATACAGCGACTTTTCTCGATAGCATCATTTCACATCACTCAGTTCACTGCAGGAAGTGTTTCCGGAAGGATGATGACAAGAATTTACTTTTTCTACTTAGGCACGTTTTATATTCACCGGCTTTCACGCACGTTTAACGTCAAAGTTGTTTTCTCGAACTGGCAGTTAATTACAGAAAACTTTCAACGAATATAAGCAATTAAAACGCACAAAGCAGTTTGATTTCCGTTTTATTTTTCTCTCGAAAGCTACGAAGGCGGCCCAGGATCACGTCCTTGACCGCAATAAATATAAACAACACAGATCACGCGATAGTTTAAATCTCGATTAAAAGGTTTCATTGTTTCAATTAACCTTTTCCGCCATTACTGAACAAGTTTTGCAGAGAATTAAAAATTAATATAAAACGAGTGTTCCAATAGATGTCAAATTGTAAAATGTCCCATTTATGTAATTTATCCAATCCTCCAACGAGATCAACGTTGGTATCATGCGATATTGATACGGAATTTATCAGCCCGCCACCGTCACCCCAGGCTATATCAACCGTATGGGAAATATAATTATATGTAGTCTTGCGCAGAGATTCCACAGCGCAGAATTATGCAAAAAGGGTGAAGTGTTTAACATTCCTTTTGAACAAATTTGAAACATTTGATTTTACAAACTTTAAAATTTCCGTCGACTTAATTCTAGCTGATGAGAAGAACCATACGCGAACCAGCCTTTACAAGTCGCCACGTTTCCGAACCTTTGTTTAAAAGCCTGGTGATGAGGGACGTGTCTTCACAAATAATTCCATGCATGATGCTGGAATGAGAGATATTCACTTACGCGTTCAGCCCCATGCATGTCTTAAAGTATTAATTTTCAACTACTGATTGCAATACATTCTCTAATTCCGTGAACTTTGATGGTACAGGCATGTAGGGAGGTATCTTGTAGTTGAATCATATCATATTTCTCGTCACATTGTTTTACTTGACTGTTTGTTGGAATCAGGTATTTTTTAGGATCAAGACTTCACTCTACGCTGTTCTGATGAAATGAGGAAAACATTCCCGAACAAAGACCTTGCCTTATTCATGTATCACGGTTGAATCCGGTGATGAATGGAAATGTCTTCGTTATTTATGTATACTCTACATAATCCCTTCCTGAGTGAATTTTAAGTGGGGTATACTCCATATCAGGTAAATGAAAGGGATTTT
>MU826561.1:0-17123 GCA_029204205.1 Desmophyllum pertusum
ATCGTTTTGTCTGGAGACGCCCCCTCCCTCCCTGCTCGACTACTTTATCTGCTTAGGTCTTACTTTACATGCTTTGATGTACTTTACTTTGCTTGACTTACTTTACATGCTTGACTTACTTGACTTGCTTGGCTTACTTTACATTGCTTTGATGTACTTTTACTTGCTTGACGTTACTTTACATGCTTGACTTACTTGACTTGCTTTGGCTTACTTTACAATGCTTTGATGTACTTTACTTGCTTGACTTACTCGAGATGCTTTACTTACTTGTGGATTTCTTGTCTTATTAAAGATGCGTTGATTACTTCGAACTGTTGTTTAATCAAGAGGCTAATTTGGGGCTGTGGGGAGGGGAGTTTGACCCCTTCCCTAATATAAGCTAATGGCGACGCCTTATTAAAGGGGTGTGGTTAGTAAAATGTTTTTGGTCCTGAAAGTTGGCCATTTTTGGGGGAATCCTCCTACAACATATCCGCGATCCCAGTCGGTGGACCTAATTTATATCAGAGGTGTGATGGCCCAACCGAAAAATTATCTAGGCATTTTGTTGACAAAATACTTCAGCCCTATAGCAAAGCAACAGAAGTCATATCTGAAAGTACACAGACTGACTTCATCACTTCATAGAGGGAACTAAACTCTCCCCCTACCCACACTCGCTAAAGACACAATCCTTGTTTCAATGGACGGAACGAGCCTATACACAAACATACCACAAAAGAATAGGGGATTAATACAGTATGCGCAGCGTACAACAATTTCTATAAACATGAACCCCGCTATGCCAAAACGATTGCATTGAAAAAGCACTCAGTTTTTTTAAATCCTGTCGAGGAATTCATTTTAATGGAATAAACTACCTGCAAACACACGGAACCGCTATGGGTACTAAAATGGCGGTCGCTTTTCGCTAATATTTTCAATGGCGAAAGTTGAAACAGAATCCTGAGTCAAAGCGAATACAAACTAGAAACAGCTCGTCTGGAGAACCCGCCCCCGTTACATTGTATTGACATAATCTCAATCTGGGAACACGCAACAGAGAAGAAGATGAGAACAATTCATTGAACAAGCGAACAATCACCACCCGACTATTAATTCACGGCTGAAGATATTCTCCTACAGAAACTACCTTCTTGGACGACCAAAATTTATCAAAGGCGAAAAGATTTCACGACTGAATCAATTCTTCACGTGAGAAACTCACTTCAAGCCAACTGAAACATTTCAGTACACAAATTTTATCACAACGTGTTACGCCCAGCGGAGTTTAAGAGAGTTTATCAACTCTTCTAAAACATTATTTGAACAGAACATGAAAAACTTCGAAATCAAACCTAACTGAGAGAGTAACAGCCAATAACCATTATTGAAGAGAGACACGCAGAAGTTAAATTTTGAAGAAAGAAAACAATTTCTCCTAACATAAAACAAAAAGATAACAAACAAATCTTGCTTTTGTAACACAATATCAACCAACAGTGCCTATTCTGGAACAAATCCTAATGAAAAAGTGGCATCTAATAACGCAACAACCATTGCTAAATGAAATTTTTAAAGAACCGCCCATCATATCGTACAGAAGGGGGCATTCACTGAAAGATATACTCGTGAGAGCCAAGCTTTAAATAAAGGCTAAAACACATATGTTGGAGTCGTGCAGGCCTGTCAACCCATTTTATACTGTAAAGTAAGCCAAGCATGTAAAGTAAGCCAAGCAAGTAAAGTACATCAAAGCATGTAAAGTAAGCCAAGCAGGTAAAGTAAGTCAAGCAAGTAAAGTAAGCCAAGCAAGTAAGTAAGTCAAGCAAGTAAAGTACATCACAGGATGTCAAGTACGCCAAGTAGGTAAAGTACATCAAAGCATGTAAAGTAAGCCAAGCAAGTAAAGTACATCAAAGCATGTAAAGTAAGCCAAGCAGGTAAAGTAAGTCAAGCAAGTAAAGTAAGCCAAGCACGTAAAGTAAGCCAAGCAAGTAAAGTAAGTCAAGCAAGTAAAGTACATCAAAGGATGTCAAGTACGCCAAGTAGGTAAAGTACATCAAAGCATGTAAAGTAAGCCAAGCAAGTAAAGTACATCAAAGCATGTAAAGTAAGCCAAGCAGGTAAAGTAAGTCAAACAAGTAAAGTACATCAAAGCATGTAAAGTAAGCCAAGCAAGTAAAGTAAGTCAAGCAGGTAAAGTACATCAAGCACTGATGCAAAGTAAGCTAGCAGGTAAAGTACATCAAAGCATGTAAAGTAAGCGCAAGCAAGTAAAGTACGCTAAGCAAGTAAAGTACATCAAAGCATGTAAAGTAAGCCAAGCAGGTAAAGTAAGCCAAGCAGGTAAAGTACATCAAAGCATGTAAAGTAAGCCAAGCAGGTAAAGTACATCAAAGCATGTAAAGTAAGCCAAGCAAGTAAAGTACGCTAAGCAAGTAAAGTACATCAAAGCATGTAAAGTAAGCCAAGCAGGTAAAGTAAGTCAAGCAAGTAAAGTACATCAAAGCATGTAAAGTAAGCCAAGCAAATAAAGTAAGTCAAGCAAGTAAATAAAGTACATCAAAGCATGTAAAGTAAGCCAAGCATGTAAAGTACATCAAAGCATGTAAAGTAGCCAAGCATGTAAAGTAAGCCAAGCAAGTAAACTACATCAAAGCACTGATGTAAAGTAAGGCAAGCAGGTAAAGTAAGATCAAGCAAGTAAAGTACATCAAAGCATGTAAAGTAAGCCAAGCAAGTAAAGTAAGTCAAGCAAGTAAATAAAGTACATCAAAGCATGTAAGTAAGCCAAGCATGTAAAGTAAGCCAAGCAGGTAAAGTACATCAAAGCATGTAAAGTAAGCCAAGCAAGTAAAGTACATCAAAGCATGTAAAGTAAGCCAAGCAAGTAAAGTACGCCAAGCAAGTAAAGTACATCAAAGCATGTAAAGTAAGCCAAGCAAGTAAAGTAAGCCAAGCAGGTAAAGTCCATCAAAGCATGTAAAGTAAGCCAAGCAGGTAAAGTACATCAAAGCATGTAAAGTAAGCCAAGCAATTAGAGTACGCCAAGCAAGTAATGTGTACCAAGCAAGTAAACTTAGCCAAGCAAGTGAAAGTAAAGTAAAGTAAAGGATAAAGTATGAATAGATAATATATGCAGGGTACAATATATGTCCCCATACACCAAGTACCTACCGGAATCGCACCGAGTCTGACCACAGAGACCACTATCGATTTTATGGTATGCCCTAGTCTCCTTCGCAGCACAAATAACGGCTGCGTAAGAGACTAGGTATGCCCCAACTCGGAAAATGTGTCCACTACGAAACCGAAATAATTTTTAGAATCGCTTGACATTGCCAAACAAACATCGAATACTCTCAAAGGTTTGAATAGGATTTTCTGCCGAAATTCGGTGAATATTTTTGGGGGGCAATTCCTGCATTTAGTTTGTACAGCGGTGTTCACAGGCATCGCACCGATCGAAGAGAAAAGTTTGGCGAGGTGTCATTGCCAGAAATCTGGGTCAAATGGCGCAAGCGCGTGCGCATTAAGTCGTTAATGCGGCAGAATCGTATAAGAAAATGTATGGAAATTCAAAAACAAATTTTGAAATACAAAAAATACGAGGTAAACTATCCCCTTAGCTCCCACTCGAGACATGTTTAGTGTTGATTAAGCTAACTTACTTCCCACGATGCATTTTTTACGTTCAATATTCGAGGTTCCACGGCCATAGATTGCCTCAAATATGGTGTAATCCATGCCAAATGCTTGTCGATTTGAGGAACAACCCTTCAAGCAGTTCGCATAGCTCCGACTTGCATTAAATACAGGCGAGTTTGAAGTATACAAATCGTCCATAAAAAGAGTCATTTCTTGCCAATAAGATATTTCCAAGGGAACTTGAAACTGCTTTAATATTTGTCCATCATTGATTTTGTGATCTGAGGTCATCTTTGGGAACGCTTTGGGAAGTTGAAATACTGAACAAAACCTCTCCGAAAACTCCAAACTCGGGCCGCCATATTTGTTTTTCTTATCCAGCAATGTTTGTCGATATATAAACTAGTTCCAGGTCTCCTCGTTCTAAAGAATATGCCTGGCAAAAATTGTTTTTTAAGCGCGAAAATTAAACCGAACAGTGTACACAGTAAGTTACTGTATAAATCATAATATTTAAAGTGCTTTTTTACCTAAATGTCTGAAATCCTTGCTGATTACAAGAAACGTCAATTAGAGTGGACTTTGAAGCTTACTTACTACAGAATGTCCCCTGCATTATACCAAACAGCAAATTGCTCAGGAGCATGAATTCCTTTTCTGTGTTGAAATTCCCTGGCCACTCTTACGTTTGTGGAAATAGCTCTTAGACAGCCCGATACATCGACTTGCTAAACTCAACTGTTGTGGATGGGTGGTTCAGCATTAGAAGGGACTGTGAACGTGTGGAAGCACTACTATCCAAGAAAGCTTATGTGATAAATAGTGTCTACAGACAAACTACAGGGAGAAAGAGGAAATAACTAGATGATAAGTGTGGTGTACTGGGAACGAGTTAGGATCTCAGGTACATCCGGGAATGTAAGCTAGGAGTGGAGTTGTGAATGAATCATGACGGCGTAAACCTAAAGGTGGTTTTGACTCTGTGTCTTGACTTAGTGTCCCTTTATTCGCCCCTGAAACACTACAATGGTCTACAAAGTTAGTATCAGAAGGAATGAGACTGACATCAGAATTAGAATCAAAGTCTCTCATGAGCCAGCTCAGCATGTAATATATGTTAATGGAATTCATTGAATGCAGTTGTTGGCTCTTCCCTGTTAAAATGGGGATGGGCTTTACAATGTTATCTGGGCAGGAGTTTATTTGACACTTTCTGTGGTATAAACTGGTCAGCAGTCTTATATCGAGACTTATCGTAGGTACTTCATGTATCCCTTATTATATTGTATTTAGATTTAAATATATTCTAATGTTTTCTACTGTATTCTATTTTATTCTCTTGTTTTCCCCTGTATTCCGCTGTATTCACCTGTTTTCCCCTGTATTCTCCTGTTTTCCCCTGTATTCACTTGTATTCCCCTGTATTCACTTGTATTCCCCTTTATTATACGACATGGCATTTTAGAGTGCGAATACGCACAAAGACGAGAGCAGATATGAGACCGTATTACACGGGTCTCAGTCCCCCTGACCGCGCGCTACGGAAAACACTGTTGAAAGCCTATATTTTAGGAAAGATGTTATGTCGTATAATAAACAATTTATTCAGCGGAAAGTTGTGTGATACGGCTGGGCATTTTTACTCGTCAGTGTTTATTTTTTCTCGCCTAAAGGCTCGAAAAAATAAAAACTGACTCGTAAAAATACTCAGCCGTATTACACAACTTTCCGCTGAATAACCTCTATGTATTCCCCTGTAATCCGCTGTATTCACCTGTATTCCCCTGTATTCTCTTGTATTCCCCTGTATTCACTTGTATTCCCCTGTATTCCCCTGTATTCTCCTGTATTCCCCTGTATTCTCTTGTATTCACCTGTATTCACTTGTATTCACCTGTATTCACTTGTATTCCCCTGTAATCCCCTGTATTCCGCTGTATTCACCTGTTTTCCCCTGTATTCTCCTGTATTCCCCTGTATCCACCTGTATTCTCTTGTATTCGCCTGTATTCTCCTGTATTCCCCTGTATTATAGATAAATTCAATGCCTGACTCGTGAATTCCACGTTAAATTTCACGCGAAAAACCGATATCGCACGAATCGCGAAGCGATGAGTGCGATATCGGTTTCAAGTGAAATTTAACGTGGAATTCACGAGTCAGGCATTGAATTTTTCTTGAATCGCATGAGTAAAAGAAAAACAATGAAATCCAATTTCATCCTATTTAGGACCGCAGCGCGCGAGAAAACCCTTTCAAAGTCAACTGTCAAGATCCAGCAAATAGGAATCAAGATCAGATTCAGAATCAATGTCACATTTATTTGAACCTCGTGGAGTGACAAATTAATTTGCTAATGTCGTTTTGAAGGCAAGAAGAGTTGTATTTTATAAAACTTATTCCGTTGTTTGTTCTCACATCTTCACCAAGAAGCAGAAAAGTTCAAAATCTGGAGACAACATCATTGACATTTATAATATTTCATTCACTGAACACGTCGGATTCGCCTGCAACTGGAGTCAAATAAGCGAGTATCTGCGCCGACAAAGTGAAATGTACTTGGGTGAAAGAAAAACTTCGAATTCAAACAAGATCTCAAAGAATATCACAAGTAAGTACGTTGAAAATAATTTACATTCAAAACGTGAATTTGTTTACGTTAATCGTTCAGAAAATAGCTCTAACTTTAAGCTTAAAAGTCACCGGCTAAACTGTTTTTCTTTCATTGCAGAGAGCCGTTTGCGGGGTGGAGGTTGGACTGAAAGTTGATGGAAATGTTCACTGGTGAATTATTGAAAGTTACTTCAGTAAACATCCCACCCACTGCTCCTGCCATCATCAAACCAGAGCGACTGGCACCGGTGTCAGGGATAGCCGCTGTGTTATTCGCGTTGTTGGCGGTGTCATTCGCAGCAGTCGCAGCAGTCGCAGAGCTGTCAACAACAACCTCCCGCAAGACAGGCCTCGAGTTGCTGCTGTTCTGGCTGTTGGCAGTTGAGGTGGCGTTAAATCTAGCCAACGTATTCGACATTCTTCGCTGTTTGTCCAGAGGATTGTGGCTGTAGCTTGAATCGACTCTGGATTGGCGTGGCCTGTCAGCTCCGATATTTCCAGTGGGTCGAAGTCATCACGAAGGGTTTGGATGACTGTTTTTCGGCCACTTGAATTAGTAAACTTGCCGTCCAGGGAGGCAATGGAGGCAATACTCTTCATCTGCTTCCCCAGTGTATTTTGGCCGACTGGAATGGTCTTGTACCAGACACTGGATGTTGGGTTTTTTCACTGGTGTAAGGAAAAAATTACCAGGAACGTTGTCACCTTTCGGTCGATGGCCTACGTACTCAACAAATGCTCGGAACGGGTCTCGCTCTCCTCCGTCCGTCTTCCAGATTTTGTTATTGTATTTCCTCGCCCGTTTTGTCGCACTTCCTTCGCCTCCCTGGCGGTTCTTTGTTTGCCGTTCCGTGTACTCGACGTATTGTTCAGTCATCGTAAAATCGCTTAGCTGGCAGTCATGCTGTTCTTTGAAACCTCGCATCCCGAGGTGGGTGACATTGTTCCACCAAACAAGATGGAGTAATGCTCGTGGATTTTGCAGTCCAATCGCGCCTGAAGACCACATCTTCTCGATCTCTTCTGCTTCGACTGGGTGAGCTGCATGTGGCTTGTTTCCGAGGCCTTTCTTCTTCAAATCTTTTTCTTGATGGACAGCATGCTGGCAACTTCTTTAAACTCAACACCTGAAGATTTCTCGATGTCAAAATTGTCCGGTGCCGGTGGACATGGCCGCTCAAGAAAATACCTTCGTAAACCATTCCGGTAAGTTTGTAGAGTGCCTGGCTCATATTCTTTTCCTTTGTTTTCTTTGTCGTTTGTCGTATTTCTAGAAAGAAATGCTTCAGGAGCTGGGGTGCTTCTTGTTTTGAAATAGTGTCGAAGTCTAGCTCTTCTCCGTACTTTTCATGGTACCATGACTGTAAACGACGTACGGATGTACTTGTACTTTTCTTCGTGTTTTCAGCAACCATACTGTCTTTAAAAGCGGCCATTTCGGCTTCTGTGTAGGTAACAATACCAGATATGGCTTCGTTACTGTAGGTTGGCTTTCTTCGCTGACTGTTTGTTGGTTTACTTCTGCTTCTCCGGTCGATTCCGACATTTTCTCGTTTCTTGTTTTTGCCGGCGGTTTCTTGTACTTCGGAGCGTGAGAGGCTTTTCAGTCTTTCTAAAAAGTTAAAATTCAGTTCAAAATTTGGAAGACCTTCACTCTGTGTAGACTCGCTCTTTTCCAATGACTTCTGTGACTTTGTGTATAAATAAAGTTAAGCTTACTACATTTTTGTTTCCACAAAGTAGAAACAAAACACTTGCTCGCGTCACACGTCATGCAATTCCACTTCTCAATCATGCAATTCCACTTCTCAGTCATGCAATTCCACGTTGAATACCTCGCATCGATAGCCAATCAGAACGCGAGTTTTCTTTTACTCATGCGATTCTATAGAAAAATTCATTGCCTGACGAGGGAATTCCACGTTAAATTTCACGCGAAAAACCGATATCGCACGAATCGCGAAGCGATGAGCGCGATATCGGTTTTTCAAGTGAAATTTAACGTGGAATTCACGAGTCAGGCAATGAATTTTTCTTGAATCGCATAGCCTGTTACAAAAGGAAAAGGAATTATTTTTAAATACTTTAATACAACAGCGCTCGAGAAAGCCATTCAACGTCAAGTGTCAGGACTGCCAGGGGCAAGCGAACGAATAAGAATCAAGCTAAAAGATTCTGTCACAAACTTTTATATTTTATCCTCGTGGTAGGGGTTTTTCCATTTTAATTGGGGAAACGTTATTTGTAGACATTTACGGGTTTGTCAGTAATTATAAGAACTCCGGCAAGTAAGCTTACTGAAGACAGAATCATGAACACTTTAATTTTACTTCGGCCGCGGCACACTGAAATGAATCAAAAGAAAACCCGGGAACAAAAGCTTTGGAAAAGACGTCAAGCAATGCTGTAAGTAAACTTATGCTTTATACCTTGAAAGAACTTAAGCTTATTAGCGTTCAATATTCTACGTTTTAAATTTCAATGGCTTAGGTCCATCCCTGGTTTGAGAGAAGGTTTTTAGACCTTGTTGACTTGTTTTCGTTTCGAATGCGAATTATTTTGTACTCAGTGCTGCATAAACACTTGTTGATCTTTGAGCGGTTGTTTTTGTAGCTTCAGTTAGAACAAGAGAACTATTACGGTCAAGCTATCGAAAGTATTAGTCAAAGAATGTAAACAACTATTCTTTTAGCCGAAAATTTTGACTATTTCGTTACAAACGGAACTGAAAAAAGTGTCTTCAAATGTGCTTTTAGCGAGTTTATCGATTCACCACGCGGTAATGATTGCTGTTTTCAAGTGGGTTTTAAAGTAAGATAATTTTATTACGGTCAAACTATCGACAATGTCGCTTCAACAAAATAGAAAGCTGTCCTATTACCGGAAAAATTTGGCGTATTTTCTTTCTAGCGGACGTTTTGACGACGTTTTTAAAAGTACTATACTGTTTATTTACGTGTTTTGAAATTGTTCGCGCGGAACAAAAAGCTTATTATTTTGTAGTCTTATCCGCTACATTTGTGGCTATTTCTCTGACACTATGAAGTCATTTAAACGTTTTACTCTTTACTTTACTGTACTACCAACCTCGTCCGGTTGCTGTACTATTGTTTCTCCCATAGTTTTTAGCCAGTTGCCTCTCTTCAGGTTTCTTGTACTTGCAAGCATCGATCGATGATTGCGCTTCTTTAATTTCTCGAGAGAGTTGAGTTTGAGTTCAAAGCTGACTAAATCTTGAATCTCGCATTGGAAAAAACCCTCATGTTTGCTTTGGCTTTTCTGACATTGATGCTGACATTGAAACCATACGAAAACCGCATTTTTATATTTTAATTTGCGATGCCGAAAGTAAACAAACACAATCTCGCGTTGGGCCTCGCTTTCAACTCACATCAATGCAATTCAGCTATGCAATTCAACTTCTCAGGCATGCAATTCCACGTTGAATACCCTCGCATCGATAGCCAATCAGAGTGCGAGAATTCTCTGAGCTATGCGATTCTCCCCTGTATTCCCCTGTATTCTCCTGTATTCCCCTGTATTCTCTTGTATTCACCTGTATTCACCTGTATTCACTTGTATTCCCCTGTTTTCCCCTGTATTCTCCTGTATTCCCCTGTATCCACCTGTATTCCCCTGTATTCTCTTGTATTCACTTGTATTCCCCTGTAATCCCCTGTATTCCGCTGTATTCCCCTGTATCCACCTGTATTCTCTTGTATTCGCCTGTATTCTCCTGTATTCCCCTGTATTCATCACTTGTATTCACCTGTATTCACTTGTATTCCCCTGTATTCACTTGTATTCCCCTGTATTGTCCTGTATTCTCTTGTATTCCCCTGTATTCTCTTGTATTCCCCTGTATTCCCCTGTATTCCGCTGTATTCACCTGTTTTCCCCTGTATTCTCCTGTATTCCCCTGTATCCACCTGTATTCTTTTGCATTCCCTGTATTCTCCTGTATTCCCCTGTATTCTCTTGTATTCACCTGTATTCACTTGTATTCCCCTGTATTCACTTGTATTCCCCTGTATTCTCTTGTATTCCCCTGTATTCACTTGTATTCCCCTGTATTCTCCTGTATTCCCCTGTATTCCCCTGTATTCCGCTGTATTCACCTGTTTTCCCCTGTATTCTCCTGTATTCTCCTGTATTCCCCTGTATCCACCTGTATTCTTTTGCATTCCCCTGTATTCTCCTGTATTCCCCTGTATTCACCTGTATTCCCCTGTGTTCTCCTGTATTCTCCTGTATTCCCCTGTATTCCCCTGTATTCTCTTGTATTCACCTGTATTCACTTGTATTCCCCTGTATTCCCCTGTATTCTCCTGTATTCACTTGTATTCCCTGCATTCTCCTGTATTCACCTGTATTCCCCTGTATTTTCCTGTTTTCCCCTGTATTCTCCTGTATTCACTTGTATTCCCCTGTATTCACTTGTATTCCCCTGTATTCACTTGTATTCACCTGTATTCCCCTGTATTCTCCTGTATTCCCCTGTATTCACCTGTATTCCGCTGTATTCACCTGTTTTCTCCTGTATTCTCTTGCACAGCATGAAAAGACAAATTTAAGTTGGCGTAATGTTAGCGTAAAGCTGGTGTAAAGTTTTAATTTACACACCTTTACGCCACATTTACATTATGTAAAGTCGATCTTTACGCTAACCTTTACGCGTAGGCGTAAAGCTAGAGTAAAGAGACTTATTTAAGAGACCTTTAAGCTTGGCGTAAAGCTGGTGTAAAGTAGAGATTTACGCCACCTTTACGCATACGTAAAGTTTGTATAAAGTAGAGATTTACGCTACCTTTACGCTGCGTAAAGCTAGAGTAAAGAGACTTATTTAAGGGGCCTTTAAGCTCAGCGTAAAGCTGGTATAAAGTAGACATTTACACCACCTTTACGCTTACGTGTAAATAAAGAGTATGGGAGTCTTTAAGCCAAATTTACACTTGGCGTAAAGTCAACTGTATGCTTGTGTGAAGCAGGATTACGGACACGATTACATACTCCTTTATGCGTGAATTCAAATCCCATCAGTAATGAAGGGGAACATATACATGTATGTCTGCAAGGAAAGGAGACAATCAATATTGATGACAAATGGCTACTGTTGTGTCGCAATCTGGTTTATTTATCAAAACCATACTCCCATGTTACTTAACATTATAAATTTTTCTTTGTCTATCAAAACCTAACATTCTTAACAATAACATCAAAGAGAAAATTGTAAATTGTGTTCTAGGATCACTTGAAAATAGAATAACAGAAAAATAAAAAAATTGACAACCTTGTTCTAGCATTAGTTGAAAATAGTGAAACAGAAAAAATAAAAACCTGGTTCTAGTATCACTTGAGAAAATAGTGTAAGAGAAAAATAAAAACATGACAAAAACCTTGTTCTAATATAACTTGGAAATAAAACTAATAATATTTTTCATACTTGTATAAAAATAGCCTGAGAAAATAGACATTATTTTGTGCTCCTCCTCTCAGTACTGATGACATAATTGTGGTCATCAAAAGTGAACAAATTGGAGAATGCCTCCCTTGTCATGGCTTTGAGACAGAAAAATTTAAGTGGAATATTTACAAAAAAACTTAGATTTCTGCTGTCATTTACAGCTGTAACTGTTACAGTGTAACACTGTATGTCTAAATGCTATTTGTACTTGATTGGAAGTCAAACATCGAGGAAATTTTCTTCATTTGATTATTGAATTACCATTCAAAGTCATTTTATCCAGGCGCATCTCACGTATTGCCCCCAATTCTTTCAATTTGTCTGTCTTAATTATGTACAGTGATAATACATGTATGTTGAACTGTTTGGACATTCTTCTATATCTTCGTTTACAGTAAGAATAACTGCAGCTTTATTCTTGGTCCAGTCTTATGATTTTGAAACTGTAGTTTATCACTTTAAATGGTAGTTCATTACTAAAATGGAGATACTGAGCTTCGCTGTTTGATCTCCCACTGAGTGTGAATCGTGATGAAATATAATTATTTATGGAACTGCATCAAATCATGTATTACATTACCATGCAGAAATTATCTTGCCGGGAAAGCTATGGCAAGCAATGTTTGTTTTAATTTTTTAGTATTTTTTATTTTCATGGCAACCAGTAAGTGGGGTGCGAAACAAGCCCCCTTCTCAAGGCCTGAAATAAAATACTGTAAGCCCCTTAAATAGGGGGGGGGGGGGGGGGGGGGGGAGGACAGGGTTCAAATTTTTTTTTGTGTCTAGTTATCCCTTGGGCAACCACAGGACTTGGTTTGGTTGCCCCAATAATATTTTTGGTTGCCCAGCCCCTCGACCCTGTACAAGCCAAGACACGTTATCACATGTAGCGTAAGCTCGATACAGTAAAAACCCGCGTGTAAGAACCTACAGTAGTGGTTTAAGAACCTGCTGGCAGAAATTTGCCATTTTAATCCCCAAAATATAAGAACCTGTTTAGCCAAGCAAATTTCAGCAGGTTCTTATATGTGGGTTATAGAACATTTTTAACCAAGAAGTTTGACTTTTTAATTATCTAATTATTTTCTTTTTTTATTATACAGCTCTTGTTGAAGAGATATTTGTTTATATAGATTGTTTAGTGAGTTTTGCATGAGGCTTGAAGCAATACAGTTATGAATAAATGCTGTATAATGAAGGACCAAACCCATTTTTTTCTTCTCGTACAATCAAAAACTATGGCTCCTCCTTAGAAATTAAGAACCTTATTAAGAACCTACTTAGCCTAAATTACCAATAACTACCCCCAAATACAAGAACCTGTTTTGCCAAACTTAGAAAATTGTAGGTTCTTACACGCGGGTTTTTACTGTAACATGGATTGAAATTTCAATTTCAATGAACTATAATCATTCAAATTACAAAGAATTATTCTAAATACCAGAAATATCAACTATACAGTATATAATATACTGCCATAAGCTAGCCTCCTAAAACCGGCTTCTCCAGGTACTTTCCTGTTGTGAAAGACAAAAATGAAATATTTAGTCAATTGCATACTGATAACAAATGCACATAATACCTACACTACAGTCAAACTGTTCATACAATATACATGTACAGCCAACTCTTGTTATAGCAGACACCCTCGGAACATACCATAGGCCGCAATAACGGGATCATGTCGAACCTCGCTGAGTGGAGGGCTGAATTTTGTCCATAATAGCGAGTGCCCGTAATAACAGGCTGTCTGCAAGGCGAGAGTTGACTGTACATGTCATGTACTTGTAGTGACCACTCAAAGTGATTATTTTTATTTGAATATAAATTTAATCAGTGAGTAAATTTGACCAACATATAACCACAGTTAGTTTTCCCTGTTGGTATTTTGGAACTGGTTAAAAAAAAACAAGCTACATGTATCCTTTGGCCAGGTACAACAATGTCTGCATTTACAGTACCGTGACTCAGTCTTGTCAAAACCAGTAGGCTGTAGCCTCAATCAGTGGGTTCCTCAGAAACAATGACCACCTTTTATTTCCAGTCAGAATACTGTAAAATTCTGAAAATAAGCCCGGGGCTTATATTTTTCTTTTTGTGACTTTTTGGAGGGGCTTAGTATAAAAAGGTGACAGGCCTACATGACTCCTACAGTTCATGACATTTGTCATTATGTATTAAATTTGGTCTTTCGACCTATTTTGCTTCGCATAATGTTTCTTGAGGGTACTACATGTACAGTATAATATGCTTCGAATTTGGGGGGCTTATTTTGGAGGATTTACACGTACAAACTGTATGTCAACTGCTAACAACATGATTTTTTTTCTGTTATGTTTATTTCTTTTAAATGTCGACAGCAGTCAGTGTAGGAAAATACAAAATGGTTGTGATAAAAATATTGACAAATACATGTATCATTCCAAATTTTCACAACACAAACTGATGCATGTAAAGGCCCGGTCAAAACGGTCACAACATTTGTCACAACATTTGTTGTGACATGTTGTGTCCATGCCGGTCAAACGGCCCACAACAACCTCACAACATTTCAAGAACAAAAGAAATCGGCTCACAACAAATGTTGTGACCGTTTGACGGGCCTTTAGCAATACTAAACATTCGGATTCGCCTACTCAGTGCACAGCGAATATCCGAATATGTACATAAACCAATAATATATACACTAGAAACTACGAACTAAGAATGGCTATATTAGCTTACAAACGTACCTCGGTAGTCTAGAAGTCACAGCGTTGTGAAATAATAGCCAAATTTAAATATGGCGGGTGACCTTCGTTACAACCTTCACTCGGTGAGACTCTGATGTCTTGCAGAAGCCGTACCGATCTGAAATCGTTGTCAGAAGATTCCATACAGTACTGAGAGAGTGGTGCAGTTTTCAATTCATGCAAAAAGCGAGTAAAAAGTACCTTTACAGTCCACAAGAAGTTCGTTACACTGCCACAACTTCGTTCAAACAAGCGCCAGAAGTCGCGCCCAGAACGAGGATAACTTTATTATGCGCATGACTATTTCGTACCCAGGGCTCCTCGGCAACCTCGTCCCGGGCGCCCAGGGGTAACTAGCGTTATTGATTTCAGGTTTGTTAATTTCAGTGAGGCTTTCTGTTGGTATTTTATGTTCTTCAATTTTGACGTTGACTGATTCAAACTCTACAAAATATTAGCAGTGACAATTGCGTTTTATCAGAAAAAATTAAAACCTCGTATTGGCCTTCGAACAACAGGGCCCAGTAAGTGGTCATAAGTCAGAGAGGAAGTGGTTCAGTTCGTTTTAATGCCGCGGGCGTCGTCTGATCAACGACTATGATCACAATCAGTTGGACCCTGTAGAACACAGCGCTCAGTTGACGTTGTGAACCCAAGACAAATATGAATGTTATGTTCTGATTAATTTCCAGTTTTCCGCCAGTTATTACCGGCCGGCACGGTCTAGTAAAGCGCACAAACTTACGGCAAACTTTATATCCCACGTAAAGATGCATAAATCTAGCTCTTTCAACTTTACTGCTAGCTTTACAAACAGCTTTACGTTCGCTCGTAGTAGAAAGAAGGGGGGGAAGGAAGGAAGAGGGGAAAAGTCCCAACTTTACGCCCCAACTTTACATCCCACGTAAAGATGCGTATAAATCTAGCCTCATCAACTTTACGCTAGCTTTACACAAGCTTTACGTTCGTGTGCTACTTTACGCCCAAACTTTACATCCGCACGTAAAGATGCGGTAAATCCTAGCTCATCAAACTTTACGCTGAGCTTTACAACAGCTTTACGTTCGGTCTAGTAGAAGCGCAACTCTTACGCACCAACTTTACATGCCACAGTAAAGATGCACAAATCTACGCTCATCAACACTTTACGCCCTAGCTTTACACAAGCTTTACGTCACAACCACGTTAAATCTACCTTTACACACCTTTACGAATCAATGTAAAACTGGTGTGAAAGTTTGTTAACCTACTTTACGCAGATTTACGCAACTTTAATTTTCCGTAAATCTATTTTTTCATGCTGCTGGTTGTATTCCCTCTGTATTCTCCTGTATTACCCTGTATTCACCTGTACTTCCCCTTGTGAATTCTTCATGTGTATTCCCCATATTCCCTGTATTGCTACCTGTATTATCCTGTATTGTACCCCTGTATTCACCTGTATATCCGCTTGTATTTCTCCTGTGATTACCTTGTATTCACCTGTATTTCCCTTGTATTCATCCTGTATTCCCTGTATTCCCCTGTTATTCTCCTGTATTCCCCTGTATTCACCTGTTATTCCCTTGTATTCTCTGTAATTCTCTTGTATTCTCCCTGTATCCCCTGTATTCCCCTGTATTCCCCTGTATTCTACTGTATTCCCCTGTATTCCCCTGTATTCTCCCTGTATTCCCTGCTATTCTCTCTGTATTCACCATGTATTCACTTGTATTCCCGCTGTATTCTCCTGTATTACCCTTGTATTCACTCTGTACCCTTGGTATTTCTCCTGTATTCGCCTGTATTACCCTGTATTCTCCTGTGAATTCTCCTGTATTCCCCTGTATTCCCTTTGTATTCTCCTGTATTCTCTTGTATTCCCCTGTATTCCTCCTGTATTCTCCAGTATTTCCCCTGGTTATCTACTTTGTATTCACCTGTATTACACTTGTATTCACCTGCTATGATTCACTTGTATTCCCCTCGTTTTTCCCCTGTATCGCAGCCTGTAATTCTCCCTGTCATTCTCTTGTCATTCACCTGTATTCACTTGTATTCCCTGTAATTCCCCTGGTATTCACCTGTTTCTCCCTGTATTCCCCTGTATTCCCTGTATCACCTGTATTCTCTTGTATTCGACCTGTATTGCCTCCTGATTCCCCTGTTTCCCCTGTATTAATCTCCTGGATTCACCGGTATTCACTTGTAATTCCCCTGTTTCCCCTGTATTCTCTGTATTCCCTGTATCCACCTGTATTCCCCTGTTTGCTCTTGTATTCCCTGTATTCACTGTATCCCCTGTTTTCCCCCTGTATTCTCCTGTATTCCGCCTGTATCCACCTGTATTCTCTGTATTCGCCTGTATTCTTCCTGTATTCCCCTGTATTCACTTGTATTCCCCTGTATTCTCTGTATTCACCTGTATTCACTTGTATTCCCCTGTATTCACTTGTGTATTCACCTGTATTCTCTTGTATTCCCCTGTATTCTCCTGTATTCCCCTGTATTCTCTGTATTCCCCTTTATTCCGCTTTATTCCGCTGTTTCCACCTGTTTTTCCCTGTATTCTCCTGTATTCTCCTGTATTCCCCTGTATCCACCTGTATTCGTTTGCATTCCCCTGTATCTCTTATTCCCCTGTATTCACCTGTATTCCCCTATGTTCTCCTGTATTCTCCTGTATTCCCCTGTATTCTCTT
>MU826562.1:0-16999 GCA_029204205.1 Desmophyllum pertusum
CATATCAGAGGTCTATAACTAGAGGTTTCCATCTCTTGTATTGGGGTCTTGGCCCATTCAGATTAGGAGTTAGGCCTATTTCTTAGACAATTTTCGCGCGACAAAACCAGCAGGCCAATACACGTTGAAAAACGATTTTTAAATATGCGAGCGCTAGAGGTACGCAAAGGCAGAAACTTTGTCGGCCAAGGAAAAGCGAAAAGCGCCACAGCAGAATGTAATAATTGTTTAAATACTTCACTAACTTTAGGTCAAAACTTCGGTATACTTTTTTGTAAAACTATAAATCGACTGAGTGATTTTTCAGTTCAATCTAAATGAAGCATGATTTGTATGAATTCGGCGGCAAAACTTGGCGCGGTGTCCAGTTGGCAAGTTGTCGAAAGTTGAATGAAAAGACAAAGGTTTCTCCGCGGATTAATCTTCGTTCAATCTCTCCAAAGTTTCGTATATTCCGGAAAATTGTGCAGATGGTTTAGCTTAACATGGGAAGTTTCGAAATAATTGTGGAGCTGAACATTATATTCATTTTACAAGTTGAACGGACAGCTATACGCAGCCGAAGGTTTCACTTGTTTATACGGCGGGCGAAACTTGCGCGACTACAGAATTAACGAACTGAGCTTGAAATCAAGTTCATTGAAGTAAAAGAACAAAGGAAACCCTCAATGTCTACATGGATGGAAAGAAAGAGAATTTCACTGTGAAGTGATCTTTGAATGATTGACTGTCACGAACGCTTGACGAACTGCCGTAAGCTCAAGTTATAAGCTTATAACGGCTTAACTGATCCATGGATATTTTATTGTGCTGATTTTAAAACTTAATTCAGCTGGAATTGACAAGCCTCGTCGAAATACAAGGTAACAATACTGAATAGACTAAGCTTAAACTTGTGTTGTAAACAGGTTTTCATTCTTTGGACGAATTAATTGTGTCCGCGGTCTTCCCGTAAATTAATTTCAGGCTGCCTTTAGTGCTCTTTCAGTCGCATTAGTTGTACATTTTACAGGCATTTCCCATTAAATATTTCGTTCCAAATTTCGTGCATTATTTAGTAGAATTAACTTTTGTTTGATTTAGAAGGGCCAAGGCTTTTTTACTTAGTGATTTTAGCCATCTTTTCAATCGACGAACAAACCGTCTTGAACAAAAATTGTCGAGCTAGCGCGTTCAATGACCATATTTGTCAGGCATGGTGCGTGATTGGCTGCTGGTTTCGCGCGAAAAAGTGTCTAAAAATAGCCTAACTCCTAATCTGATGGGCCGCGCGCAATGCTAGATGGAAACCTCTAGTTATAGACCTCTGATTGTATGTAATTCTCTCAATTTCTAGGTAACAAAACATGAACTCGACACTTGTAGACCCGATACGAAGTTACGATTACAATTCAGTTGAAACAGCTAAATGGTTTCTCCGGACCGCTATAATACAAGTATGGAGGGAGGTGGCGTGGCCGACTGGTTTAGGGCGCAGGATTTGAAATCTGGAGGTCCCTGGTTAAATCATCCACCCTGCCACTAGCTGGATTTGCTCTCGGTAATCCCGAGTTCAACTCCTCGGCCACGCTTTGTAAATAGCCAACTGGACAGCCTCCCACCAGTTGGGATTCTTAACAAGTTTATGTTCTATTTACAATATTTGTTTGTTCATTTACAGTGTCCACAATTAGTACAACAGTGCTAAATCCTCTGACACTTAAATAAAGTTGATTATTATTATTATGACCAGCGCATTCTTCCATGATCACTGATAGAAAAACATCATAACGCGTAGAAAAATGACACAACTTTACCCTTTGCTTGCTTCTATAACGTAAAAAAAAAATCTGGGAAATTCTGGTACGCACTTGCGTACTTCGCGTAAAGGCAGATACGCCCCTGAATGTTTGTAAATATTTCTCGTGGCTGTATCAATTAATTTTAGCATGTAGTCTATAAATAAAGTAATTAGTCAGTTCATCATGTAATAATTATTTTTAAAAGCCTTCAAAAGGCTTTTTTTACTATGGAGTCCTTTGACTAAGTACAACTACCACAGTTCATTTTGTTTTCCTTTATTATACAGTAAAAATGGCTATTACCCTGATGAGAATAAGAAAACTCAGAGACTCAAAGGAGTAGTACAGGATGTAATTAATGGACACCCCCTCCCCTCCCCCCAATCAATATACATGTAGGTGGTATGTAGCTGTCAGCCCCCTCTACTTCATTCCATCTCAACCTAAGGTGGTGGGCGAGAGTACAAACTCCCCATTGCTACAAAAATATGGGTCTGATCAAGTCGTTACATACTTCTTCCCTATATTTGCTACTAGACAAATAAACAGATAAGAATGCGTGACAGCTGAAACGAACATGTGCGTTACACGGGACAACGTCAAGAAAAAATACTTTTTTTCAAATTTAAAACATTCACCCTTTTAGTTCTGGTTTACCAAGAAATATTCAGGGTAACAGTTTTCAAAATGGGTGGTAAATAGTGAATTTTACACCTTTGTATCGGAAAGCGTTCCTGTAAGTCTGCTTCAAATATCCATGTAAATTTTGTTGATGACCTTTTGACCCAGGCATACAAAACATTTATCATTTATATACTAAAGTGCTTGAATTTAACAACATTCAATACAACAGCAGTACACTAAATAAAATATTCAAACACTTCAATTATCTTGAAGAACTGAAAACAATTAATTTTTTCTTGACTTCACTGCCCACGGAAAAACGCCATCTGATGTTAAAAACACAGTTTCACTCACAACCAGTTTAGCAAATTCCACAAATGAAACAGGTTTTACAAGACAGAGCAATTATTTTAACGAACTCTTTGTTTAGAATTTAGCAATTTTATTCGTAAGCAATATCACTCACTTTCCGTGCATTGTGGCGTTCTCCTCGTCTTGTGTTTCTTGGCTAGCGCTTTGGTGAAATGTGAACCGTGGGAACAGGTGAATTTAATTGGCTCAACTTTAATATAATTACGTTTGTTGACTTAACAAAAGGACCAAACCAAACAAATACATTTCTAAATCGAGCGGTAAACGTAAACATCGAAATAACCGATGGAATTAAAACAAATGCTTTGAATCGGATAAAAATAATTCTGAATCGAGAAGACAACAATAATTATTTAGAACCCATATTCTTAACTTACCCCTATTTTAAAATAGCAAACATGATACTTTAGTTTTCTTACACAGGAATGTAACATGATACTTTTGTTTTCCGTACGCAGGAATGTAACATGATGCTTTCGTTTTTCGTACAAAAATCCCGATAAGCTCGAACCAAAAGTCATTTCTTTTGGATTTGTTTCACTGTAATCTTAACCCCGAAATTTCGAACTCCCGATTTCTCCAACTAATTTTCGTTTCCTTGGAGAAATGGAAAATTCTCTCCCGTGAAATTAGAGGTGCCTCAAAGTCTAATTTAATTAATTTGCGGTTTTACTTGGCGTCACGGACTTTTGTTGAGAAGTGTGAACTTTTGAAACATTTTCTTCCACAACCTGTGGAAAATCTCGGAAAATATAGATAGTTTGAATTTTTTTGGAGAGCTACTTATTAATGGCGCATGCCAAAAATTATAAACAGCGCTGCTTACCGAAAATTCTCTCCCGTGAAATCAGAGGCGCCTCGAAGTCTAATTTAATTAAACTAGGCGTCACGGGGTCTGCAGTAATATTTGGTGAGAACTTTTAAAACATTTTATGCTAAAATCTGTGGAAAATCTCGAGCAAATGTAGATAGTTTGAACTATTTTTTTCTGTTTGAATTGCTCACTGGAGACCGAAGAGAAACGATAGCTTACTTTCTTCAATACCAAACTGTTTTGTTATCTACCTCCAGGGGGGCAGGCAGCGCCCTTTGATCTTGCCGCTTTTCCGCAATACATGATCGCACAAGTAAAGAAATCTGTCAATCATTCGAGAAACGTACCTCTACGGGAGTTTGCTGTGGAATTTTCATCCATGGTGTCCCACAATGACCAAAGTTCAGTTAAACAGCGACCGAATCGTTCCCATAGATGTTTGAACGTGGAATCGCCAAAATATTTCCGAACGAACACAAACGCACGTCATGTCAGCCATCGTCGGCCATGTTTATTTTAAACAAACCAGTACTTAGTCTCGCTCGGCCAAATTTCTAAAATGTGCAATCATATATACTAGGTCCCAGGCCTCGCTGCTAGCCCCCCCTGTCTACCTCATTTACATTGTACTTGTTGTTAGTAATGCACTACAGAGCTTAAGCGCATGCGTAAAACGGTGAATTTACATGTAAGCACCTTATTCTAGAAAGAAAGCTACCACAAGGAGAGCAAAGCGTTGCCAGAAACAAATATATATTTTGCTAAATACTTGTAATAATAACGCAGATAGATAACCCACGTTTTGCGTGGTGTACACGCGTGCCCCACGCAAGAGTTATTAACTAATATTAATTAATTAATCGATTATCAAAGTTTACGGCTTAGGGTGTTAGGGTGTTAGGGTGTTAGGGTGCTAGGGTGTTATCGCGGACGACTCCACAATACATCTTCACAATAGTACATCATGTACTAAAAAAAATGAAGGATTTTGGCAGACAACAAAGTTCATTAAAACGTTCTATTCACATCACATTTAAGAAATAGAAAATGGCGCGCATGGTTACATAGCCTGATGTGAACCGGAGCCACGG
The DNA here is from genome assembly GCA_029204205.1 of Desmophyllum pertusum. Lineage (NCBI taxonomy): Eukaryota > Metazoa > Cnidaria > Anthozoa > Scleractinia > Caryophylliidae > Desmophyllum > Desmophyllum pertusum. The sequence goes on from MU826562.1 coordinate 4,683, forward strand.
GCGAGGGTTCGAATTCTCCCAAACTCCCTTTGAGTGTTGCCATCGGGGGGGGGGACTTCCCTATATAGGTATGTGCTCTATAGGGTATGGTTTTTGAGCTGTTTTGGTCTAAACACGGATATAGATTTTGAACATTTCGGTCTCAAATTGGGTATGTTTTTGCCTGCTTGTCCGAAATAGGGTATAGATTTTTGCCATTTTGGATTGAAAAGGGGGAAATGTCTAAGGGTCAGCTTTGAAACTGGGTAGGGAAAATAGCATATTCTGGTCTGAAAATGGATAAGGGAGGATTTAAAGAAGCGGGCGACACACCCCCACCACAAATGTCGAGGTTTTTAGAGAATAATTATTTTGTATACGTGAACAAATTCTTAACCAGAGTAATGTTTTATTTATTTAATTTATATACAACGTTTATACAAACTTGACAAAGGCGTTTCGACCGGAAATCTTTCACTACTTTTTACAACTTCGAAAATCGCATTTGAAACACATGCGGAAAACTTCTTTCGTCTTAGTATATAGTATACAACACTGAGAGAGAAACATTCAGATAATGCGATGATTTGTAAAAGCGACGTCGTGGATTCAAGTTCTATAAATAACATTCTCACATTATTAGTATTACGTAATAGGACTACATGCTGTCCAATTTGGAAATAATTGGATGATGAAAATTTCAAGGTCTGCCAAAATTGGACGAGGCCGTAGGCTGAGTACAATTCAGTTATTTACAAATTGGACAAGCATATTAGGTTTTAATTAAATCGCGGGTGAAACTGTCCAAATTAATCGTTAATTTGGATATGGACACTAAATAATAAATATTGCGCGCAAAACAAATACATCTATTTACCGTTTGGAAGAACTGAATGCAAACGATGAATTCCCTTCGCCCGTTTCGACATGTACAGTACAGTCCAAGTCCCTGAGAATTCAAATTTCGCGGCTAGCTAAAATTGCTGTAAAGCTCAAGCCTACGATCAAAGAGCCACCTGTTTCCATTTATCTGAGTTTGTCGAGAACTTGAACAAGTCTTGTGAAGATGACTTTGGCAGGATTTGCAAAATTATTCAGATTTACAAGCTTTGTGATTGTGCAAACAACTTGGACAATACTGAATAATTGCACATAATTAGACCTGGGTGAATTAACCAATCAAATGAGACCATTGGTCGTCCGTTGGGATTTGTGATTGGCAGGCTGAATACCTCAGCCTCAATATATAGGATCGCTCCGTCTAAAGCCTGGTTTCCATATGATCGCAACGATCGCAGTCGCAACGGTCGCAGCGATCATATGGAAACCACTCTTGCGATCGTTGCGATCATATGGAAACCACTCTTGCGATCGTTGCGATCATATGGAAACCACTCTTGCGATCGTTGTGATCGTTGCGATCATATGGAAACCACTCTTGCGATCGTTGTGATCGTTGCGATCATATGGAAACCACTCTTGCGATCGTTGCGACTGCGATCGTTGCGACTGCGATCGTTGTGATCATATGGAAACGTTTTGAAATGTCCCAACATTTTCAAAACAAATTGTCAGGACATGTTGTCAGAAACATCTCGTAGAGTAACAAAAGGTTTACAATAGCACAATAGCTTTGCACGTGCTGTAGACTTCTTGGTTCATTCCGTAGCTGTCTTCTGCAAAACAACGAAATGACCGAATTCTGGGCTTTGGTGATAACAGCTTTGTCCTTCAATCATGAAGTTGGCTCGACCGGCGACAATTACCACAGAAAATTCATAGAAACAATCGAATATTTAACACAATGCATTGTTATTCGCATATTTTAAATCTAGTTTTGGTGGCGTAAACCATATTGTACTTACAATCAGTGCTGGAGGCCGCAGTAAATTTGAATCAAATATATGGAGCACGTGCTGAAAAATTCAAATTTTGTTATTCTCAGAGAAAAACACAATGGTTAATAAAGAAAGCATTGTTATCTGGAGTCACCAGGTACGTGGGAAAGTGGTTTGTCCAGCTCCAGGGCAGGACTACGGAGCCTTTGAAGTTTTGACCGTTTTGGCAAAATTTGTCCGACTCGCAACAAGTAAGTCGCACTTGTTTTTGCGATTATTGTCTCAAACCAATTTCAAAACGTGTCACACGTTGCGATGCGGGCCACTCATAGGACTACGGCTTCTTTGTTTTGTTTTTCCTTTAGGATACATGTTAGTTTAGGAGGGCTTCGTGAATCTGGCCCCAGATTTGTTTCTTGCGCGCATGCTGGGGGTAGAATCGGCCGAAGAGACTAGAGACTTGTCATAATAAGCCTTTGACTGGAAACGGTACAAGAAAAGCATCTGCATGGCACCCAGGTTTGTGTGTAATGGACACTGAGTGGAAGGAAACCAGGGACTTCAGCATTTTCCTCCAGTAACAGGGGACTTCATGCATTGTTGTTCATGATTTCATTCTCTATATCAGCCAGCTCTCTGATGCACTGGTCTCGTCGTTGTTTGATAGTGATGACAATCTGATCGTGCTGTTCAGGATACCTAACAAGATCATCCTACAAACAAAAAGGTGTTTATACTTAGAAATATTGTGAAGAAAAGCAATTATCAGTATCATTTCAAACCGTTTGCCGCCCAACAGTTGTTTTTGATATTTTTCTTTCGTTTTGAAAGTTTTTGTCAACATTTTCTATTGTGACCTATATATTGCTCTGAGACATTTCTAAAACATGACTTTTATCAACACCAGCGTATTTTGCTGTAAGCCGGGTCCTACAGGTGACTGTATGGTTTTGAGTCTCCACAAGCCTAGTGGCCCATCACTGCCTGTACGTATCAGTACAGTGTCAGTAGCATGAGTACTCCCCCTGGATGGGATGCTAGTCCACTGCAGGTTACCTCCAACATGTTGTCAGGTTTCCCCAACAGTTCAAAAGTACCCATTTATACTCCCGGGTCCTCCCGGGTGGAGAGAAGCATTGTGAAAGTAAAGTGTCTTAATAATAATAATAACAATCTTTTAACAGGAGGCTCCTCTCACCGGGGTGGTTTTCAGGGAGGTCCTGAATTAAATTAATCATTAAATAAAAACAATAACAAAAAATAATAATAATAATAATAATTACAGCATTGATAAAACGTCTAAAAATTCATAAAAAGTAAAAAAACTACACTAAAACGACAAAGCTAAGCTAAAATCTAAAAGTTTGTTAAAATAGTTATTAATTTAAAAATGTCAACATTTAAAAGCTCATCTTTGATTTAAACACTAAGGAGGGGAGTGGACTGTTTAATGTCATGTTCGAGAGAGTTCCAATCCTTTAGGGCGCAGTATTTGAACATTTGTTTACCCCAGTTCTTAGATATTTTAGGGAGATGGAGATCATGGCGTCGATGCGTAAAATGTTCATGAGGTTTCTATAGGCTGATAGTTGGCGAGGGGCAACTATCAAAAGTCAATAGAAACCGAGAGCGAGCCGTCAAATTGTTTTAGTACAACCCAGAGACCGATCTATTCAACAAAACAGTTTCAGTGAAAGTGGTTTATTTCTAGTTTTGGTTTGTGATTTCGGCAATTTTACTTGAGACCACCCTTGCATAGCCAATCAGATCGCGAGTTTGCCTAATAGTTGGTCACTGGGTTATGCTAATTGTTTTAGTAAAAATTATAACAATTGTCTTGTATTCTTGTCTTGTCTTGTCTTGTCTTGTCTTGTCTTGTAGTCTTGTCTCTAAATTCTCTTCCAAAACTTCGGAGAAACGAGAAGAAACCGCAATTTTGTAGACGACCTCCAGTCACTGCACACTAATGGCTGATAGTGTACGAGTAGCTCAGCCAATCAGATTGTCTCATTTGCATTAGTATACTAGTAGATTTTTACTAAATGTGAATAGTCAGCCAAATGAAGGGAAATTTATGACACCCTTTTTAACGCAAATAGTTATTATCAAAATAGTATGATACATCAGGGCAGTAAAATGACACAATTTTTCCTATACCTGGAAACTAGCAGCCACTGGGGTCAGACTTCGAGCCTTCACTGAGCTGTCAACATAAAGGTATAGCAGTCACATTTCAAAACATTGCAAGTTAACATTGTAGGCACCAGTATATGTAGTGTCTAACACGTTTTTATTCAACCAAATACAGTCAACTAAATACAGATAGTGAAACCTTTTATGCATCAGTCAATCCCATCAAGTAGTTTAACAAAATTACAGTAGCTTACAGTCGTAGCTCTCTGAGCAGACAGTCTCCGTAAGCGGGCAGCTCTACTTACGGCCGCCTTGACAAAACCCCGTTTGAACTCTAGCTCATACAAACTCTGTATACACATTCCCATAAGCAGCCAGCTTCCAATTGTGGACACTTTTTCTATTTCCCGAGGGTGTCCGCTTACGGGAGCTTCGACTGTATTGCATCACGATATATTAAGTCATTTTTTGCGACACACAAACTGCAAAGTAAATCTCAAAGTAATAGATTATAAGGTAGAAAAACACCAAAGAAGTAATAATAATTAAAGCACTGAAAAAGGACCAAGGATGGTTACTATTGCGGAAAATTGCGACTGATTACAAACGATGAACTTGAAAGATTGAGGCTAAATTTTTCAAGATGCATCAGTGACGTAACTTTAAATATTAAAAATCAAAGTTTTAAACTCACAAGTCATATCCCTCAACAGTACTCCTGGCCATATCCCTCAAGTAGTTGATATCATGTTGATATCGAACCACCACTGACGAGCCTTTAGGGTTGCCAATTCCTGTGAAAAAAATCAAAGCTTTCTTGACAGAGTCCTTATCTCTGTTTTTTTATTTTTCTAAGTCCTAGAATTTGTCTGTTAATTCTCATAAAAGGTAAAGCTGCACTCGGGCCAAACTGGTCCACATTGCCGGAGCTTATCCCGGTTTCCTTAGCATGAAGCCAACTAGGAGTATCGCTACTCCCCCTGGATGGGATGCTAGTCCATCGCAGATTACCCCCCCCCCCCCCCCAGCATTTTGTTGCCGGTACCCATTTATACTCCTGGGTGGAGCGAGGCACCCTGAGAGTACAGTGTCTTGCCCGAGAACACAACACAGAGACCCCAGCCAAGGCTCAAACCCGGATCGCTCGATCCAGAGACAAAAGCGCTAACCACTAGGCCACCGCGTCTCCCTGTTGAATTCTCATGCAACCCTTATGACCCTTATGACCCTTATGACCCTTATAACCCTTATGACCCTTATGACCCTTATAACCCTTATGACCCTTATGACCCATATCACCCTTATAACCCTTATGACCCTTATGACCCTTATGACCCTTATGACCCATATCACCCTTATGACCCTTATAACCCTTATGACCCTTATGACCCTTATGACCCATATCACCCTTATGACCCTTATAACCCTTATGACCCTTATGACCCTTATGACCCATATCACCCTTATAACCCTTATGACCCTTATAACCCTTATGACCCTTATAACCCTTATGACCCTTATAACCCTTATGACCCTTATGACCCTTATAACCCTTATATTTTTCGCTATTCTGCAATAATTAGCAACATGAACAGAATGAACTCGCATGGCCTGTGGATCAAAGAAATAACTTGCCAACACCTGGACTACAGACCTTTGTTGAAAAGGTCATTTTCTACACATTTGTAATTATAGTAATATTATAGTTTAGTGCAAACCCAATCTGGGATGTCAAAAGGTGAAAATTATAAGGCCTGAAGCCAACAAAAGGAACAATGTGCATTCTAAAATGAAGTTAACTGTGGACATATTAAGTGTCCAGTGACAAAGACTCCACACATCCTCATGTAACTATGATGTTACACGATACAAACAATTTTGTTCAACAGCTAATTTGGGTACATTATATATGCTTCAAATATTAGTTGACAAGGTGGTTAGGATTGGTTGATAATTGAACATTTTATTCGTTGGTAACAGTTTTTTAAGGCTCAGTTTAGTAATGGTTTTTAACAATAAATAATTATTATAAAATGTATTTGGTCCCAGTCAAAATAGTATAACTAATAATATTATTATTATGTTTTTAATACCTTGTAAAAGCCTTTCAAGATCTTCAATCTCCTGTTTAATGATATCTGCTCTCCGCATTCCCTCAAAAATGCTGAAAATAATCAGAAAATGTGAATATTACATAATTTTTTTTGCTCTACTGCAGGGTTGGAAATTAGCACTCGCCCGCTCGCCCATGCGAGTGTCAGTTGTGTTGGGCGAGTACAAATCAGCGATCGCTCGCCCATTTGGCGAGTACGATTTTTATCTCTAAAGTAATTAATTAGCAGAAATTACTTCCATAAACGAGGCCGCTGCATGTCCACTGTGTTATCAAAAATACCTGAAGATATTTAGAGGTGTTCATTAGCAGCAATTTTAGTCCTGTTACTAAATAAAGTTACCAAAAATGCCGTACAAAATGTTTTGTTTAATACTATCGAGCAAATAGCTAGTCGAGTACGTGACAACGCTAGGAGTTAAAAAATTTCGAACCGAGTTAAGTCTTCAAATGAAGTGGTTCCAAACGCTGCCCAGTCCAACTAACTTTAAAATACAATTCCTACCTGAATCCTGAATACAGCAGTGTCTTTCAAAAACAAGAAGTCCTGTAATTATTTCAATCCTGCCAACGATTTAGTTTTGTATTCGGATCGACTTCTCTCGGTCTCACTATGCTAGAAAATATTCTGGTTGTCGTATCAAGATTTGTCCAAAGTGCTGTGGCTTCTCGAAACTTTACTGCTTCTCCCCTCCAGTAAATTAACAGCAGTAACATCAGACGGTGGATGCAGCCAAATGTGAGAAATAACTGAACTGGAATTACGAAAACTTCTTCGGTTAGCAGCATGGAGGATCGTGACCATCTTCAGTGTTCAGTTTATAACGGCACTTGCAGCTTCAACATCAGTTTCTCAGACAATAGTAACCGACAGAACTTGTAAAATACGAGAAAATAGAACTCGTTGCTTTTGGTCCATCAGTAAAAACGGAAAAAAGGATAATTTTCTCCTTGAAATCGTCAAAATTCATTCAACATAACAGACTTGTTGATCGTCTGATGTTGTCATGTGACTTTTTCCCGCGCTGTCCTTGGTCCACTTAGGGACCAGGCATAGGGTACGCGCAGGGTTCCACTTTTGAAGGATTTTTCCAATTTTTCGAGGTAAAATAAGTCTATAATTTTGGAGCTAGCTTTTTCACTGGTTTGGTATATACTAAAACAATTATTCACCTCAATGTCGGTGAACAGCGGAGGATATTTACCTCGTCGCTTCGCGGCTCGGTAAATATCCTACACTATTCACCTCCACTTCGGTGAATAATTGTTAAATATATACCCTTCATGGACAAAAACAAGGGGCTTAGTCCCATCTCGGAGGTGGGATTTCAGCATCCACTGGCACTTGTTTCTCTGACTGTTTACCACATGAACATATTAAATAGTTTATAGTACCACTTGAACAGTCCCTATGCATACATGTACTTACTTATGTGAAGAGGCCTGGCTTGATTTTGCATTCCGATAGTCACTTCTAAAAAATGAAAAACAGTAATAAAAACAAAAGAAAAAGAAAAACCTACATGTACATGTATGGTAAAAATATACATTTTGATTAACCCCACCTCGCCCCAAATATCAAGGATAAACATGGTTTAGCTTTGAAAGCCTTTTTTGGCTTGTTTTAAAATTTGTCTCTCAGATGCCTCAAGACCTATTGTATCAGAAATGCACTGAAAAGAACTGCTAAATGAAATGTACAAAGGAATAATAGAAGAATAATTACCTTATTAGTGTACATTACAATTCCCCAACAATTTAGTTTCGCGATTTTGGAAGGGACATATTTCATGACATGTCATTTTCATGATTTGGTACAATCTACAATGTACATGTAGGAATTTTAGAAGTTAAGTCAAGCAACCTCCTCAAACCTCTCTCTAGATTATCCCCTGGATCTGATTCACCCCTGGCCTTCATTTTGCGCTAAAAGACAGTGTACACTGTACCTGTGTTTGCATGTCATCTCCTCATCCTAAGAAATAAAATTCAATAAATAAAAAACTAGCTAGAAAATACAAAATACAGAAAATCGTATTATTAGAAATCGCAAAAATAAATATAAGGTAAGGTTAGTCTGTCTATAAGCCTAATATGTGGTTTTCATAGCATGAAGTGACTACCGCTACTCCCTGGATGGGATGTTGCCCTGACAATTCTCCGGTATCCAATATACTCCTGGGTGGAGAGAGCAATGTGAAAGTAAAGTCTCTTAACCAAGAACACAACACAATGACTCCGGCCAGAGCTCGACTGAACCCAACAGCCCAACACACTAACATTAAGAAGTGATATATGAGTGTACTGCTGGGACATGAGTGAGAAGTGAACAAGTGGTCAAGCAGTGTAATTGTAATAAATACTAATATATTGCTAAAGGAAGCCAAATTTTTTTTTCGGCTTCATTTAGCAATTACTATTTATAGCAATTAGTATTTATTGCAATTGCACTGCTTGACCACTTGTTCACTTCTCGCACACTAACATTAGGTCACTGCATCTCCCAAAGAATCACAGCCCCAGAAAATAGGATAGTTTTCTTACAAATTTAATAATATTTCAAATTTACTTGTCAACAATAGTTTGAATCATACCTCATGGAATGGTTGGAATCTTGGTTTTGGAGGCTTAAATTTCTGTCAATAAAAATTTTGAATTAGGATTTAGATAGTACTTGATATGCCAAAGTTGAACCTTGAAATATAAATTAGAAGTAAGTTTACTTATTTAAATTATGTACAGTATGAAGAATGGAGCCCTGCCAGGGAGTGCTGTAGCACTACTTAAAATTTCAAACTGATTGTCCAGTGTTGCTGTTTCTAAATTGATTTTAATCCTAACAAGATCTGTAGTATTCCTTCACATCCCAAGGGCTGCTGCCTAAGAGAAATTTTAGGGAGCCCTTCGGGCTCCCAAAATGAAAAGTTAGGAGCCCGAGTCGCATTTTTAGGAGCCCAAAAATTTTTTTCCGGAACTTCACCCCTTCAATTTAGGTCCAGGTACAAAACATTGCCCATTTTGTCCCTATCCTGTAATGTTTGATCTTGTACCTTATTGATTTCCATTTGTGGGCTTTCATAAACCATGTTAAGGAATAACAATTTACTCAAAATGACAATACATACATGTATGTCATAATTTAATACAACATTACTTTTTATAACTAGGAAGAAGTTTAAATTGTTGCAGGTGGACTGTTCTTTGACTCTTTCATTTCAAACAGTTTCTCTTAAGTTTCAAAGGGGCAACCAAATCGAATAGCCTCCCTGAATCGTGGATGGTTTTCATAGTAATGTGCATTTTCAAATAATTCAATTGCCGTTAGAATACGAAGAACAGTGGAGTATTCCGTGGTACCCACAAGGGACAGAGAAATGGCATTAAACAAGCAGTTTCCATCTCCAACAACTTTTCGAGCTATCAGGTTTGTAGGAGCATCACATGGAATTAAGGACTGTGCTAGGAGGTCTTGCTGCAGCTCCCTGGATCTCCGGAAGGACTGGTTTAGTTTAATTTCTTGAGAATATTTGATCTTTAAGTTGGAACATAAATCCGGTGGAAACGAGCGGCAAAGAATGCAAACAAACACTTGCAATTATAAAACAATGCAGCTTTATTCCTCGCGAAGCGAGGCCGAAGGCCTCGCGTAGCGGGGTTTATAATTCTGTCCCCCAAGAGCTCACGCGAGAGCAATTCTCGTGTGGACTTTTACGATCATATTTATTTATTTATTTGTTTTGTTTGTGGAGTTGGGGGATGACATGACGTCACACGGCGCGCTCGTGGCCTAATGGCTCAAGGCGCTAACTTTTAAATCTGATCTTCGGGATTGAGGGTGTGAGTTCAAATCCGACATGGTCCTTCTTTTTTTTTTTTTTTTTTTTTTTCCGCTTCAAATCCAGGCCTTTTTTTTTTTAAACCCCCTTTTCTTTGCTTAATAACATTGACTTCGACGTAATCTTTGTACACGTAAATGTAGAAACAGGACGGCTGCTGAAGAATAACAATTTTTACTCCAAGTTTGTTTATCGAACAAATTTATATACGGGTCATTTGTGATAAAAAACCCGGCTTTATTAAATCCATTATCAACAACAGGAAAAGGAAAGACGACTCAGGAATTTCTCAAAGTACGATCAACATATGGCTTAGTTTTCATTGTAGACGCGACGACTTGTGTCTGAAAATAATTCGCCGATCCGATATTGCGAAGAAGATTTTACCTACAAAAGCGAGGTGGTTTTCAGATCATTCGGACGGAAAAGTGGGGAAAACAGTACAAGAGCGCTACAATTTATTACAGATATCGAGAGACGAGCGAACTCCAATCGAAACCAAAATCCGGTGGCATAGCAAAAACACGGCGTTCGTCCGGCGATTCTCAGAAACCTTGCAGCGATTCTTACCACTGGGTGCCAGAGGCTTTTCTTGCGCGGTTTTCCGGTTTCAAATCTCTCTTATGGCCCGCGCGAAAAGCCTCTGGAGCAGGACGCTATTGCTTTGATAACGCCGAGCCAATGGCAAGCCTGCTTAAATGGATTTAGTCCCAGAATTTGGACTAGATTGCTGATTGGCTCCTAACGACTCCCTAAGGTATTTTGAATCTAATAGTCTCTGTGATTGGTTGACAAGAATAGTTACGCTGCAGGGAAAAAAGCCTGTGAATGACAAGGCGATGAAGAGATAGAACAGTGATCGATAGAACAGTGATTGTTGTTTGTTGCATGTTGTTGAATAATCGCGGATTCTGATGGAAGTTTGGAGAAAGCACTTGAAGAGGCCTTAGCGATAGTTTTAAAAATGTTCGACGGTTGTCGACGAATTAAGCGCCGAGCAGACAGATGGCATTATTAATTTTATTCGCCGCAAGGACGTTTTAGCGGCCGAAGGCTTGTTGATATCTGCACAATGCTGCACCGCGAGACTATTTGATGCCCAAACCAGGAGAGCTTGAACATCGTCTTAGTTCGCGCATGCTGTTCGTCTGCTTTCCAGTGGGATAAATTTTCATGATAACCGCTCTTTAAAGGAGGTTAACTCCTTGAGAGTTGCCTCATATCGTTCGATTAAAACACTTCTTACAGAGAATTCGCGGGCCGACTGAAAGATCATTGTCGATCGCCAAAGCTCTGAAACTCTACCTGAAATGTTTAGTTTTCTGGCGTTTTCCCGAACGTATACACCATTAACCACCACACCAGCTTCACATAATCGGCACGATAGCGAAGACTTCGAGGTAGGGACCCTTTTTACAGGAGTTGTTTTTCGTTCAACGAATACCGCCATTTGACACCTTGTAAAACTATCTGCTGTTCATATCTCCACGTGCCATTACATGTGATCACAGTAGGACACTTACGCTGTGATTGGTTTTAAATGTAATACGTTAAAAATGATCAAAGTTTCAACGGGAACGGTAAATCAATGCGCCCTGTGCCAGAGGTTTATTTCTCGCGGCTCCGCCGCTCGCCGGGGCGTCGTCGGCCGAAGGCCGACTTCAGGTCTCGACGCGACGGAGAAATAAACCTCTGGTACCCAGGGTAAGCGATTCTTGGAAACGCTTGCAGATCAAATCGCAGAGCGTGCCCGTTACTAGGCAACAAAAGCTTCGCGAGGGCCTGCGAGTCACGTATTACTAGTTTTAAAGCAAGAAGTAAAACACACAAACCCATGACCAAGTTTCAATCCTCTGACATTTCTGAAGCAAACTTTGCCAGTTAAAAAAATATTGCAGTGTTGATCTATCATCAAGCACGTCCTTGAGGTCAGTCGATTGTGTTGAACTGCTTCCCATCCGCATCAAACATTTTACTTCGCAACTCACGACCACATTTACTAACATTCCAACATGTTCGACGTCTTCGAAGCGAACATTACAAGAGCAACATCCCATAATTTTTGCTTTTCCATATTTGGAAGATTCATCTTTGACCCAGTCCCCAACTGCTTACGGTAACATAACATCGCAAATATCGAAAATGTTTTTGTATTTCACGATAAACTACAGGATGTTTTGATGCTTTAAATGTGGAAAATGATTGTATTTGGCTTCTCGGCGAATCGATGGATGGTTCCATATTAACTTACAGCCCAAGGAATGGAACCAAACTTGCAGGGGAAAGTTCAAACTGCGGCCATTACTGTGGAAATGTTAGGCGCCCGTGCGGGCTCCCTGCACAGAAATTTAGTCGCCCGAGCTAGTAACCTAGGCGCCCCAGGCGACCGGGCGCCCGTTAGGCAGCAGCCTGCCTATG
>MU826563.1:0-16911 GCA_029204205.1 Desmophyllum pertusum
ACGTATGACGCCATTATGGCGTGTAGACGTCATAATTGACACGTGGCTGCCACTAAAATAAAGATTTTTGGATGCTTTACACACCATGTAAGTTTCATTTTCATAGCGTCAATACTTTTCGAGATACATAGGGGGGGGGGGGGGGGGGGGCACTATCTGCCCCCCCCCCCCCCCAGGCTCAGGAACGAAAAAAAAAGCCCAGGCGAATAGGGTTAAACCGCGGAAAATGGCATTCAGGTTAAGTCCCGCCTTAAAGGCCTTAAAAGACCTACCTTTTGTACAACCTCGTTCCAAGGGTCTCTTTAAATCCTGATGAATAAAGGCATTCACTGTAAGAAGCATGTGACATCTTGCTTGGAGTACAATTCTGATCTTCTATACGGCAACAAGCACTAAAATAGAACAAACAGGAACGGTAATTAGCAACAAATACACATACGAATATTTTATGAATTTTTAAAAGTAAACAAGTGAAAAAGAGACGCGTGTTATGAAATCCCCTGGGAATTTCAGATACCCTTAAAACCATTAAAACTCATTTACACTCGACAATCATTAGCATAAAATTGTATGATGATTCAAAATACAAACGGGCAAAGTTTAAAATAAAAGTATTTTCATAGAATTTGTGTCGCCCTGAATTGAAATTTTCTTGTCCCCTATTTTCGATGAATTGAACAAGCCCCTCCCCACTTCCTAGTCCCCTGGCAAAACTGATATCCCCCAAAATATCACGAACTTAGCATAGCACGATATTCTTATCGTTTGTGGGTTTAACGCATAAAATCACTACGGAGGAATAGCCCATTGCGCAAACGCGAGAGGACTGGAGAGACGAGTATGTAAAATTTATTCAAAAAAGCTAAATGTCGCCTAAACAAACCAAACTTAGTTCGAAAGTTTCTACCTGAAAAGTGGCGAAATTAATGGCAGAAACTTTACAAAATTGAATCCAAAACAATTGACACACAAAATTGCTTGAATGCTTTAATAAGTTTGGAAACTTTCACCCCCCCACCCACCCAACCCCCCCTTTTTTCAGGGCTTACGAAAAATAAGTCTTACTCATCCGCTGCTTTCTCGCGTTTTTGCATTGGGTACTATATCAGAACATAACCCCATATTTAACTACCACCGAGCCTTGAAGTACTAAATATTTTTACGATGTTTGTTTGGCTATTTTGTTGTTGTTGTTGTTGCAAATTTCCTTCAACGGCATTCACGATAATTTCTATGAACATACTTCCCCTCTATCACCCCCAACCCAACCACCACTAACAAAAAAATACAAAGACGCTCTATGGTCATTCGTTTTGCATTTTATCGTCTCAATACGTAGTCAAAAAATTCAGAAAACCCACCCCCCCCCAAAAGGCACATTTCCGCATCACCCACGATTCTCTCGTATACACAAACAACATATTGAGCTTACTGAATCAGGACTCTCAAAATAGTATGCACAATTAATGTCCAAATGTTGCTTTTTAATCAGCTATCTAGTTTAAGAAATTTACAGGGGCGACTACTCCAACCAAGGCCACCCAACAAAATTATGTGCAAATCAGCAAATGAAAACCTTGTTAAAAAAATAGATTTCCCACAAATTATGGATCTAAGCAAGCCTGCACACTACGTAAGCAATAAATTGTTTGACTCTGCGGATTTCTACTAGGACACTCGTTATAATCGTTAAAAAAAAACTTATTTATAATAAACTTATATAAAAACTCACCATAGGAAATATGATTTATGAAGCTCCTGGCTTTAGCCCAAAACTGTCCTCTCATGATATTCACTTCTGGAAGCTGTAATTCCGCCATTGCGTTTTCCGTCATCTATGGAAATAAAAAACACTGCTGTTGATATTTCATCTTAAATTGGAAAAATTAAACTAAATATAAGATTAATTACGAATTGGGCACGGTTATGTCATACAAATAAATCGTATGACAGTGAGATAAAGCTTGCGTATCTTTTGAGTACATTAATTCAAAGCTTTAGAAACAAGAGCACTTTTACTAATTCCCAATGAATTCACTTTTGGCAACTAGGTTCTAAATTTATTATCTACCAGAACCCCTCCAAAAAAACATTCCCCAACAACAAACAAAACAATTTTCTACCTTGCACTTAAATTCTCTTGCAGTAAAGTTTGCAAATTCTTACCGCTGTTCATCAAGTTTGCCGGTTTTAACAGCCGACTGAGTCACCTCAGATCCGACACCCTTCCAAACGTGCTTTGCTTTCCTGGCGGACTGAAGCACAAGCTAAGGAATTTGCTAGGTTAAGATTCCATGACTAGAGGTTTCAGAAGTAATAGCAAAATCAAGTTTCTTTCCGCTCGGGACGAAGACAAGCTGTCTCGCCACGAGGAGAGAAGAAATAAAAATGTATAAATTACCTCCTCCAACAAAATTACAAATTCAGCAACGTGCAAATTCTAAGGCGAGGTTTCGTTGTCTTTTGTGTTTGGTTGCACTGTGAGGGGTAGACCTATTTGTAAAGCGGGAGCGGGAAGGGGTAGGTTAAAAAAAACTCAAACAGGGCTCAAAATCCAGGCAAAAGGAAAATCACTCAGAGCTGATTAAATGGAAAATATATAATACTACGATAACAATGAAAATTCAAAGTTACAGTTCGAGTTCTAGAAAAAGTAAAAAAAACAAAGAATTAAAGCAATTAACCTCAGCCCTTACATTCCAAAGCTCATAACCAACGGACCGTATAATTAGGAGGGCCGGTTGATGACACCTCCCCCTTGGTTTTTCGTTATTTATAAGACATATCCAGGGGGTAGGTAACTGAAGTGTTTTAATTTTTTCCATCTATGCTTGTGGCTAAAGTTTCCCACGGACTTTACACACAAATATGTGGAAACTTTCACATTGACTGGCGTAGTGAAAGAAATGAAAAAATGTATTGACCCCAGATGTGTTGAGCAGCACAGGCGGAATGTAACATGGACTTAGGGACCGACCATTTTATTTATTTATTTATTTTTATTTATTTTTATTTTTTTTCTTTTAGGAAGGGGGGGGGGGGGGGCGGCGTTCTTGAGTTTGTGCAATAATTTTTTTTTCACCTTTTGCTTCGTGAGTAGAGTGAGTGAGTGACGTGATTGAGCTTTTGCACGATTTTGTTTCTCTTACTTTTGACTGTGAGGAATTTTTTTGGGTAATTGCCCAACCCCCCCCCCCCCCACCCCCCCCCCCCCCCCCCCCCCCCCCCCCCCCCCCCCCCCCCCGGCCCTCCCAAAATAAAATGGTCCATCCCTTACAGTTTCCACTTCAGGCGGTGCATGAAATCTTCAATTTTTTGAGAAGGGATATGTATTTCTTTAGTTGTTAATTAGCTGCATAGGGGCATATCAGGACCCCGAAAACCACTCCTTGCTTAATGTCACACCCCAGGGGGGGCAGGCCAGCGCCCTTTGATCTGAGCAGACCGCTTTTTCCGCCATACATGATCGCACAAGTAAAGAAATCTGTCATTTATCTAATCATTCGAAGAAACGTACCTCTACCGGCGAGTTTGCTGTGGAATTTTCATCCATGGTGTCCCACAATGACCAAAAGTTTCAGTTTTAAACAGCGACCGAATCGTTCCCATAGATGTCTTCCCTAACGTCGGAATCGCCCAAAATATTTTTGAATCTACTGTAACACCCACACAAACGCCAACGCCCATGTCCGCCATGCTTTATTGTTAATGAGCAAACCCGAACTTAGTCTCGCTTCGGCCAAATTTCTTAAAATGTTGCAATCATGATACTAACTCACGCGTGACACCACGGCCTACACGATGCTAGCCCCCCTGGTCACACCACTTGACCCAGTTACTCGAGGCTATTTTTCATTTCATGTATCCTTTGCTATTTTGTTGATTGTATTATCTTTAGGGTTTAATTTCGACTGACTTCTTCCTGTATTGTGTGTGTGTCTCTTGTACACATTAGCACTATTTATCACCGATGCTTGGTATTTTAGCACTATTTTCAGACCTTTGTTAATAAACTCGATAATTGCTGGCGTTTGCTTTCCTCCACAACAACTGTTGTGTGTGTTTGCGTCATTACATATAATAGAAATGTTTTCTATTAGGCCTGAGCGAAGCGAAAGAGAATATAGAACGGATTTTATAAGCTGGTGTCGTATCAAAATCATCCGACAATAAATAATAGACGAGAACAAGATAATTCATTATTTTTTGTATAAAGGGGGTGGCTGATGTTAGACTACGAGTAGTCCCTCATTTTTCTCAGATCGAGCTAGCGAGCGCGCGCGCGAAGCGCGTGGAGCGATCTGAGAAAAATGAGGGACTACTCGCGATCGTAGTCTATGGTGATGTAAGCAGATGCCACAAAAGGGACACTATACTATACTTTTAAACCATGGATAAAGCAAACGGTTAACTTCCTTTTTTTTGCAAAAAGCAGAGGAGACTTTAAATAATACATGTGGGCTTTAATTATTGGAAAAATGTCAAAAAGCAGTTTCAATCAGTTGAGACGTCACCGGAAAAGGGCGGACATATAACCAGGCGGGATCGGGATGAAGATTCTCTGTTGGGCGGGATGGCGGGATGGGAGCCAAAAAGAGTCAATTTGCAAATAATTTGCCTGGGATAGGAGTAGTCGCACTGTAAACGCAGTGTAACTTGCATTTAAATTTCTCCCTGGACCTTTATTTTTTATTTTTTTGCATTGGATCGAGTGCAAAACTAGCAGTTATAGCTGTCCTCTAGGCTCGTATTCTGGACTCACGATCGGATGTTCCGAGAATTTTCGAATTTTCTCGACCGTCTCACACCCATTCTCGTCTCGACAGTCCTTTCGCGTCTCTTAGCCGGCGAGGACCTAGGCACGAGAAGCGAAGGGTCTGGATAACAAATTATTTTCCACTCCTAGATTCTAGGACTTCCGGTCTTCATGTATGTCGTCTTCATGTGACATGCTACTGTGTGGGACTGTAATGACGGAGAACTGAAAAGTCCATGTGCTTTCCTCGATTTCCAAATTTACCTCCCCGCGTGGAGTAAAGAGGCACACATTCCCATGTTAAAGAAAGTTAATATTGCCTATTGGTTTTTCAGGTTTTGAGAATTGAATACTTTTATCATATCAAACTCATTGCCCACAAACGAGGACATTAGGTTTAAGTGATCGTTATATGCTACTAAACTGCGCGCTTGCGCTCTGATTTCAATATGGCGGACGAATTCTAATAGCACGTCCTCCAAAACGTTTTGTGGACAATTGCGCTGATGTTGACGCTGCAAAACGTTGGTAGAGTACAGAAAAACCCCAACATATACAATAATTTGTATAGACGTGGAAAAGCAGCTAAGAGTAAACGGCTATAAAAAATGCTGATAATATATATTGAAGTTTCATGGCGGCGATACTGATGATGGAACTGACTTGATGATCTGCAAGAGTTGCAAGTTGTGAAGTTGTTCTACGGTTCGTACAGCTATTCCTAAAGTATCGGTACAGGGAAGGATGTATGAATGTTTTCAGTTTCAGTTTTTGAATTAGCTTGTCATTAAAATATAAGTGAGTGAAGCCATATAAGTAGAGTGAGCCATTGGCACGTTAAGACTATTATCTTATTATATATGTCTCCAAGTTTTTAACCTGTTGGTTAAAGCAACTGTAGATATTCCACGCCGCTTTGGCCATAATCTTCATACTCAAGTCTCTTCTTCCAAGTCTTCCACGAAATAAATTCGTATTTACACCCGTGAATTTTCGCGGTAGTTCCAGGTTTTCACCGCCAGTATTCTCACCTCCATTCAAGATTTCTTTGTTTACAAATAGCCAATCAAACTATTCGAATTTCCTATTTCTCCAAAGCCCTTCGTTTCTCGTGCGCATGCCTAGGCCCCGACAGCTAAGAGACGCAAAAGGGCTGTGTTTGCCACTGCCCAAACCCAGAGAAGATTTGGTTAGATAACTATAATATAGGGATTCCAATATTTCTTTCTATCGACGTTATGTCGATGATACGTTTTGCTTATTTGACACTGAACATGACGCTATTTTGTTTTTTGAGTACATCAACCACAAACACCCTAAATATTACATTTTACTATGGAGAAGGAGGTTGACCAAAGATTACCTTTTTTGGATGTCCTGATTGACAATAGCCACTCTCAATCTCCCATTACTATGGTTTATCGCAAGAAAACTTACCACTGGTCTGTTAACTAACTATTTTAGTTTGTCTCCCCTATCCTACAAACTGGGGACTATTAGGACCTTAGTTGACCGAACCTACAAGATCAAACAATACATGGCAAGGTTTTCATGAAGACATCAAGAAACCTGTGTTGATTCTACGCAAAAATCTTTTCCCCAGTAACTTTTATTATTAAATACTCAATCACTGTTATTGCATTTCTGGCTTTCTGATTGGCTCCTTGCGCCCATGTTATCAGCTCATAACACGGATTCTGCCAAATATGGTAGCTCGTAACAGGGTAGTTCGTTCGTCGAGAGAGTGAAATTTTAAAAGATGGCTAAAATCATTACGTAAAAAACGTTGGCCCTTCTAAATCAAACAAAAGTCAATTCCATTAAATAATGCACGAAGTTTGGAACGAATTATTTAATGGGAAATGCCTGTAAATGTACCACAAATGCGACTGAACGAGCACTTAAGTAAAGGCAGCCTGAAACAATTAATTTAAGCTTACGGGAAGATCCGCCGAAAATCGGCACAATTAAGCTTAATTCTTCCAAACTATGAAAACCTATTTACAACACAAGTTAAAGCAAGAGACTAAAGCTTAGCCTATTCAGTATTGTTACCTTATATTTCGAAGAGTCTTGCCAATTCCAGCTGGACTAAGCTTTTAAAACCAGCACAATAATTCAATAAATATCGGAGCAGATCGGAGCATAAATACGGCAGTTCGTCAAGCGCTGACGGCAGGTATAATCAAAGATCACTTCACAGAGAAAGTACCTTCGAAGATCACTCTTTTTCTCTCCATCCATGTAGATATTGAGGGTTTCCTTAATGTTCTTTACTTCAGTGAACTTGATTTCAGCTCAGTTCGTTTCAACACAATTAATTCTGTAGTCGCGCATGATTTGCTCGCCGTAAAAATAGTAAAACCCTTGCTTCGTTCAGCTCTCCGTTCTACTTGTAAAATGAATATAATGTTCAGCTCCACAATTATCTCGGATCTCCCCATTTTAAGCTAAATCAGTTGCACAATTGTCCAGAATATACGAAACTTTAGAAGATACAGAGCGAAGATTCCCTCCGAAGAACATTCTGTCTTGCTCTCGGCTTTTCATTCAACTTGCCAACTTACAACGCGCCAGACATTTTGCCGCGGTTTTCAAGTCATGCTTCATTTAGATCGAACTGAAAATCACTCAGTCGATTTATAAATTTTTACAAAGTATAATACCGAAGGTTAACCTAAAGTTAGTGAAGTATTTAATAAAACAATTATTCCATTCGCCCTTGTTGGATATGAGATGATTATAACCAATTCGGCGCGAAGCGCGCCTCATTGGTTATGTTATCATCTCATATCCAACGCGGGCTCATGGAATAATTGTTAAATAGAGAGGGTTATCAATCAGTACATTACTAAAACTCAGACCTCCCCATGTAGCTTCTCCGGATTCTCCCTCTAATCCTACACATTATTTCAAGTTACCTTACGTGGGCCCCTTTTCTAATGTAGCCACAGAACAGAGTGCGCAAACTACTTGAACGTTATTGTACTAATCTTGATATTAAGTTAGTTTTTCCTCCTAAGATCCGTAACTTGTTTAGTGTGAAAGACCCCGTGACTGTTGAGCTCCGTTCACATGTTGTTTATAAATTGACTTGCGCAAGCTGTAATGCTTGTTACGTCGGCGAAACCAGCCGACACCTCACAACACGTATTCGCGAAACACTTAACCAGGGACAGGGCCTCTCACATTTTTCCAACATCTGGAAACAATCAGAACAATGCCGAAAATCATGTTCCGCCAAATGTTTTACGTTATTAGATCACGCCACCACCAGATTCCAAGTTAAGATAAAAGAAGCGCTGCACATTCACTGGGAAAAACCCATTCTAAACAAACAACTTTTTCATGTAAATTTAACTCTTTCGCTTAGTTCGTGTATATTTTGTCACTTTTGTTATATATAATTATGCCTCTTTGTGTTTTACCTCGTAATTTAGCGCTAGGTTTGTCTCATATCTTACATACTTGTAATTGTTATTGCTGTACTAGCTATATTATAAATTCAAATCTATAACTGTAATCACTCGCAACTGAAGATGATCGTAGTACGATCGAAACATGTCTTGAACAAAAATCAAAGTTGTCGTCTTATTTTTTAAATTAATAATAAAATTAAAATACCTATTACAATGAGTACATTATTTAATAACACCCATAAACAAGTAGAAGCGAAACAAGTATAATATAACTGAATGATAAATGATGAATATTAATGAATTGCCACTCTCCTGAGTGGGATGCTAGTCCATTGCAGTTCTCTACACACCTTTTAGCGTTCCCAGAATTTGGCTGGTACCCATTCATACTCCTGGGTAGAAAGAGGCACTGTGAGAAGTATAAGAGTCTTGCCAAGAACACAACACAGTGATCACAGCCAGAAGCTTGAAGCGCAACAAATCATTTGGCCACTGCACCACTGCGCCGCCACTAATACCAATATGAGAGTGACATAAAATCCAACATTTATCTACAAATTAATGCATACCTTGATACGACCAATGTCGCGATTGTCTTCCATCTCCCAAGCACACTGCTTCCAGTTTATGTGGTCAGTGTCTGTGCTATTTTGTCCTGCTTCTCCTTTTATACCACGTGACCCAATAGGACCAGCCACGGCCTTGTCGCCTTTTGCGCCATCTCGACCGTCTCGACCGTCGCGGCCTGGCAACCCGTTATATCCATTATGACCAGGAAGACCAGGTGACCCTTGCAGGCACGTGCTGGGGCTCTGTAAGAAGAAGAAGAAGGGGTAGAGAAGGCTACATTCAAGCTTAGCACAACAGCTACACACTTAACTGTCAAATAATACAGTTTAAACGGAAACTTATAAAAGTATATGGATGCAAAAGGTAGCTTAGAAAATCGCAGGTTTTTACGAGCTACAGTAGAAAGAAGACTTAACTTCTGAGGGGGTGGGTGGGGGAGTGGGGGGTTTGGGTGATTTTTGAAAAAATATATCCTGCAAGCACACTTGTACAAAAAAAACATCGTGCATACGACCACTGCCGAAAAAATTCCTGCAAGGCCACTACCTGATGGGCTGACACATGCAACTTCTGACACATGCCCCGAGAAAAAAATCATGAGATATGTTCAGGATTGGCCGCAAATGAGATGCACGCTCCTCGTGATAGCATCACAAAGTGTCATCATCGATAAAAGTTCACCAAAAACACACATAATTTTGTCAAATATGAAGTCATATGAAAATGACAAATAACCCAGTCATATATGAAGTATTTAAAAAACAATACTAGAGTTCAATCCTGGACATAAGTGGCGAATTTATACAGCCTCTGTTTACCGACAGAACACTAAAAAGTAACGTGACCATTAAAGCTGAAATTACTTAAACCATCGAACAAATCGATGTTTTGCTTTACACTGGGGTCAAGCTAACCGATAATTTTATTTGCGGAATGTGCGATGCACAGGCGCCTCTGACACAGTGCAACGGAAATTATTGGGAAAAATACAAAAATATATATCAACAGTACGTGCGTGCACTGTATAAAGTCATTTTCAGTGTATCATCATTATATGCTGATTCGTAGTTAACACATTAACGAGCTCATTTAAATGGTTACAGTTAAATTACAGAAAATTACAACAAATAAATAATATACTAGTAGTAATCACAGATTAAGAAAATTCGTTCGACAGGTCAATCTCAAACAGAGGATGGTTCTCAATTACTTTCGGGTGATATGAAACCTGTTGGTCTTGGGAACTTATTGGGTTGAAATAGTCTTTTCATTGAGAATTGTGTCAAGGAAGTATAATTCTGAATTGGTGGAATGATATTTCCTGAATATGCATCAATTTAAGTTGTGTATTTTCTAATATTTATTGCAAGTACCGTTCAAGTGTCTCTTCCCTACCCCGCCCAACCCCCAACTCCCCACACACCTACAGAAAGGGAGCCAAAAGTGAAGTCCGAAATTGTGAATAAATCGGTGTGTATTTCCTGAGGCTTATCATATTTTGTTCAATCTGTTTGCTGCTTCGTGAGGTTGAAAGCTAATTGACAGTGAAGGCCTGGGAGATAGCCAACCCAATAAATAACACTAAATATAACATTACATTTATGGATAGGTCATGTTGATGTTTGTAAAAGAGAGGTATTACTACCAGGCACAAAATTGCAACGGTGACATTTATTTAAAAACTTTGCTTGAACATAACTTTCTAACAAATTTTAACAAAACAGGAATTTGGCATTAATAAATAACAGTAAGCTTATCTCTTTGTTCATAATATACCAAATTCGTACACCTTCCGTTGTTTCGTTGTAGGTAAGCTTATATTTTACACGCTTTTACATGTCTCTGCAATTCTGCACGACTCATAGCCTTATTAAATTTCGAAAGGTTGAACTAGTCTGATTCGGTCTTGACTATACAACTGTCTAACGTAAACCTGAGCTACACAACTCGGTGAGTTATATATTTCAACCACAAATCATGATCATCAGAGTGAAATGACACAGTTCGTGTTGTTTTGACATACAGGCTAGAAGACCGTCGAGCGGGTTTGACACAGAGCGCCGAACTGCGGCTTATATTCGCACCAGGAGTCGTACACAGCTCCTTAAAACATGATAAATGTTGTAGCTGCCAAAGGCTTTATGAATTGCCCATAATATGTTCTAATTTGAAAAATAAAGTAAAACTTGTAACCCCGACGTTGAGATCGGGCTCCAAAAGATACGTGCAACAATCCAACACCAGTTGACAAACAACAACAAGATCCCTAGGGCTCGACGTATCCCTTTTTCCTCTCTTGTTGTACCTGGGAAACGAGATTTGATGACGACACACATGTACTGCGGGGGCCAAATGCGTTGTTCGATAGAAACATAGCTCTGAATTTAAAGAAATCTCAAAAAGTCCTCCGCTATGGTGTGAGAGAAGGTGAAGAGAAGACTGGAAATTAGAGTTGGCGATCTCCATTGCGGTCGCGGACGCGACAATATTAACAATACTTGCGCTGCACACTGTCTATATTAGTGTCACTGGAGATGTCGCAGTGCGGGGCAATGGAGGACGATAGTCGAACTGATGTGTCAGTACTATAACTTTTTGGCGTACAACCATGCAGCTGTCGAACAAATTGCTAGTTTTGATTCATTCAATTACGCGGCTCTTACGCTTTACAGAAAGTGGAAACATTTTTTTTCATCAACCACAGCAGCAGTCTGAAGGCAACAACGCACAAAGTAAAAGAAGACAAAATACAAACTCGAAATTTGCTTCTTTCATCTCTCTGAGGAACCAAATTGATGAAAATTAATTTGAGGATCGAAGCATTAAACGATCTGTTTACAGTGCCGGGACGCAGAGATTTTTGTGCTTAACCACGCGTGGTATGATGTTAAGAAGCTAATCGTTACCTAATTGTTAATTTAGTTTAATTGTCTCGTGTTGATCTTGTGATCGACCGCGGGACTCGTCCAGTTGCCAAGGTCAGCCCACACTCATCTTGTCTAGGGTCCAAATTTCATTTCCATTTAATTGTCTCAGGGGTTTGGCATCTACAGTAGTTCCCACCGAGTTTATGATTGACTATTATGACTGACCATGGCTGAGACCTCTGCGAAAGCCTCAAGTTTGGGCTTTATTCTCTTCAGATTCTTTCCTTTGTAATATTGTTTATTATGCTCGTATTATCCATGTATAGGTATGCTTCAATGGTTTGTAGGGCCGTTTGTTACTTCCTGAGTAACGCTAACTTTGAATTCTCACGGTCCGAAATCCAAACATGTCTATAATTTTAGTATATAGCTACGTGCACTCCAAGCTGCTGTTGCTACTCAGAATAAAGAATCAGTTGTCAAGAGAACAGAGTCTCGTCCTCTCGCAGGCGAAAACCCTCCAATATAGAGAATAAGAATAAAAATAACCTTTTTGAATTAATTAATTAATAATAATAATAATAATAGTTACATTTAAGGGAGGAGGCTCCGTCACGTACTACATGGTTTTCAGGGAGGTCCTCCGTCATAAATTATATGAAAAACGTACATGCAGTAAAAGCTAAAATCAAGGTATAAAATATTACAAAATATTAAATTTAAAAAATATATATTAAAACACCTTAAATCTTATTCATAAAATTAATGTACAATGATTTCTTAAACGGCATTTCTCTGAAGAGATCTGAGTTCGGTGGGCAGTTTATTCCATGATAGTTTTATTGTCAGTGATGATAAGAGTACATGTTGGCCAATAATGGAAAATGAAGTAATTGTTTTGGTTTCAATTACGAAAAATAAGTGATCTTTATTTGTTGAGTCATCACTAAAGTCAGTCGTAAGTCAATCGGTGAAAATGTTTCCCAATCTGTCACATCTTAACATCTTTTTAGTCAGAACACCGTCAGAAACAGTTGATATGTGTTCTGACTGACTCGAGAGAAACGCAATTTGTGTTCTGACTGACTCGAAAGAAACTCAATTTGTGTTCTGACTGACTGATTTCCGTGTTGTCCATAGATAAAACTATACTCGAAATCTTCCTTCTCATGAAAAGAGGGCACCTGTTATTTTCTATACATGGACCAACATAGGTGAGCTTCGGTTTATATTACATACCTTTCCATCTCTTGCTATAACATCGGTTATCTGGAGCGATGCATACTCACACAGTGACGCCGGTCCAGAAAATGTAAGACGTGATAAGTTTAGGTACACCCCCTGCTGTGAACGTCATTCAACTTTCCATCCTCAATTCTGTCACAGCTCGTCTGTAATTATTTTTCTTATCGAATTAGTAGGCTCGATGAGAACATTATAATAAATTCAATTAATGATCGATGAATATAATTTATTTTATTATATGGCAAACTGGTCCACGACGAAAAGGAACATTCTGATGGCTTCCCTGAGCGGTCCGTATTTTGCAATACGGACCGATATTTTGGTCATACGGACCGTATTTTGCAAAATGTTTTCTATTAAGTAGAAACATGTTTCCTCGTGTCTGGCCGACAATTTCGGTTAAACTTTTCGCAAAGTGGCCTGAAAAATGCAAGACTATGCTTAGCTTTGGCGCGCGCGCGTTAACCGAGAATGGTTGCATTAATTTATCAGGCAAGTTTTTAAAAAAGCCATTATAATAAAAACTTTATTGAACTAGCTTGCTCAGTCCGTATTGGGAAATATTGGTCTCGTTCTTTTTTTGCAAGTTTATGGAGCTCGCCTCGGCTCGGTCCATAAACTTGCAAAAAAAGAACTCGACCAATATTTTCCCAATACGGACCTCACGCTAGTTCAATAACATCTATTATATTAACTACAGGTTTTTTTACAAGGATTTCTACCATCGTCTTGAAAACTCGTACTCCTCACGTAAAAAATTATCGTAATTTTATGTGTGAAGATATCGATGACCTCACGTTTGCTGACCAGTTGGACATGTTTCAATGCTGAAAGAACCAAAGTTGATCGATATTAAGTCGAAAAATCTTCGGATCTTCCTCGACAATCTTTGGTAATCTTCTGAAAAGTTCGGAAAATGTTCGGAAACGTTTCATCATGGATGACGTTCGGGGAACATTCGGAACATTTTGGGGAATCTTCGGGAAATAAATTGTCGGAAATCTTCGGAAAATCGTCAAACACTTCGTTTATATTAGTATGTTTATAAAATAAACAAAATAATACATGATTGCTTCGAGATATGAAATAAACTGCGCTCACTCGTGAGATATCGAGTTGAACATTCGAAGATAAATTTAATTTAAAGTGCCACTACGATCAAATTGTTGATATTCATTTTTTTACATTTTCGTGTACAATATGACTTTCTTATATATCTTGCTAAATTTCAATTCATTACGAACATTAGAAGTCATTTTTTTTGGACTTTTATTTCCGAGAATTTACGGCCGCCATTACTTGACCTTGTTCCAAGGCTTGGTGTGAATTAAAGAAAATGACGTCAGATACTCAAAAATACCTCACGGGTTGAAATTATAATAACAATAAGTATAGAAAATTGCACGAAGAAAAAGTCCAAAGTTTTTGTTGCTCTTCATGCAATTTTCTATACTTATTGTTATTATAATTTCAACCCGTGAGGTATTTTTGAGTATTTGACGTCATTTTCTCTAATTCGCACCAAGCCTTGGAACAAGGTCAAGTAAATGGCGGCCATAAATTCTCGGAAATAAAAAGTCCAAAAAAAATGACTTCTAATGTTCGTAATGGATTGAAATTCGGCAAGATATCTAAGAAAGTCATATTGTACACGAAAATGTAATAAAATGAATATCAAAAATTTGATCGTAGTAGCACTTAAAGCGATACATTTATCTTGCCCAACTCGAATCAGTTCTAACTCTAAGTCTAAGTCTAACTCGAACTCGAAGTCCAACTCGAATTCAAACTTGATGATTCGGATTCCCCCTTTAAGAGGACACAAAACTTTTCTCCCAGCAAAATTAATGCTCATATATAATCTTTTCTATCACTGTACCTCTATTAAGCCTGATTTCCATATAATTCGCAACGCTTGCAAGGATCGCAGCGATCGTTGCGATCGACGATCGCTGCAATCTTTGCGATCCTTGCGATCGTTGAGGGACCTCAGGTTTCCATATGATGAATATGATATGATGACTAGTTCATTTCTCAAAGGAAGTTGTTAAATTTAGGGAGATAAGAAATATTGAAGATTTTTAAAATGTAGTTTTAAAAATTAGAATTTGAAGTTGAAATTCACGTGTATTCCAGTCTTAATTTTCAATTTTCGTGAGATTTTGGCTCTTACGAATGAAATCCTTCCAAAATCTTTACAGTTGTTGCAGCCTTATATTTTTGTTGAACTTTTGAAATCAAATTTGGAGATTTTCTGAACATTTCAGAACAAATTAGAAATCCAAGATGACCAGATCCAAGATTGTCGGATTTTGTAAAACATGCATGACGTCAGTACGGATTCCGTGATATGAAGTCATAATATTGACACGTGGCTGTCACTAAAATAAACTGAGTTTTGGATACTAAAAAAACTCTTAAAAAACACTACATCAGTTTCATTTTCATAGCGTGAATACTTTTCGAGATACATAGAGCGGAGAGGGGGGGGGGGAGGGGGGGGGGGGAGTGGGAACTATCTGCCCCCCTCCCCCAGGCTCGCGAAAGAAAAAGAAGCCCAGGCATTGATGGCCAGTACCACGGGGATTTGATGTCATTTAAAAAACCAAAAAACGTTTTTTTTTAACAGAACCTAAAAATAATGGTCCAAAATTGTGTTATAAATTACCATCCTAGTGTACTACAAACGTGTCTATAAGTGGGACTCCTGGCCATAAAAACTGGGTCGGAACGGATTGCAACTTGAGAAATGTTTAGCTAATTTTTTTCAAGTTCTCGAATTTTCGTTTCCAAAATGCCCCAGAACAAGGACCATAAATTTGTTCCTCGTTCAGTAGTGATTTGGTTGATTTCTTTTTCTTGGTGTTCTAGAATTAATGTAAACTAACAAAAGTTACTGAACCACAGTTTTGACCAAAAAAAGATGATACTTCCCCGCGGTATATTCAATGACCGTTTCTGATCGGAAAGTGTCACGAGGATCTCAGAAACTGAAAACAATTCTGAACATATGTTGAGCCAATCAAAAGTTATGCTGCTTTGAACTTTAAAGTTCCCGCACGTTTCGCACTACCGCGTTTCGTTAGGGATTGGGCAATAGGATACGGTCAAGCGCATGGCAATGTCGTAAACTGTAGTCAATTAGCTGTAGTGTCAACTGATGTCAAATTAAGAAATGGTAAACACGAAGCGTGCACTGAATCGCGTCCACGATTTCAATGTAGATTTGCTGCCTACGTGTGAACGGCCAGTGCACAAGCAACAAGCGCGCGCCCAACCAAACCAGTGACGTCAGCTTAGGTTACCCTGGGTAAATAGCGTACGGTTAATTAACCCGGTTAGATCGCGCATTTCGCCGAAGTTGAGCTATAAGAGTGACTGGCAGTAATAACGACGAAATCAGAATCAAAGCACAGGTTTATTGACTAAACCCATTTATAATATGGGTTTTGGTTACAATATTATAAAAAAAGTCTTTACTTCTAAAATACACAATTTTCCTTTACCAGTATTTAACTGTATATAGCTTATAATTACTCATCTCACAAATAAGCCCCTAATAAAATGCTACTGTCAATACTTATGAATAAGTAACTGGACACTTTTCTTGTTTAATAACACTGATTGGTTACAGTTCTTACTGGGACCGTGACACTTCTTCAATAATCAAACGCGATACTGAATTCCAGCCTGTATGACCATTATAGTCTCCAAATCCAGCACAGTTTCCAATGTTGATCCCAACACGGATTTTGCCCTTGTGAATGTTGTCACAGTAGCCCTCTATTGATGCGTGTCTGTTGTTTGTGTTGGCTACTGTGTCTGAGGTAGTACACCGCGTCAATAGGCAGAGGACCACTGCACTCGGCGCCATTAAATGTGATGAACCATCGCTTACAGCAGCCGCTACACCCACCCACGTAAAAATTGCCTTGATAAATGACGCGAAGAGCGGTATTATCCTTCATCTTGTCGGAAAGCGCAATCCTATCAAAAAATAAACAAAAATTGAATATACGTACGGAAGATATTTGACGGCAATTAAACTTTTTTT